>CM028700.1:2414367-2480268 GCA_016771965.1 Brassica carinata
AATCAGTCTGAAAGTTAATGAGAACTACTCAAAATGAGTATTTTCATCCAAGCTTATCACCATTGAACTTGTCAACTTGAGAACTATCTGTTTAAAGTATAACTATGGTAAGATTTTTTTCTATCACATAAGTGCAAGCAACAACGATACAAGGTAAGATTTTTAAACTTCACAGGCTAAAGATCCAATAGTCATCATTTCATCAACACACCAGATGACCAGAACATCTCTTTTTTTTACATAATCTCTTCAACTATCGGATTCATTTTCTTCTCATCACAGCAAGTGAAGTAGTACTTGTAAAAATTCACAAGAGCTTTTACTCTGAGAGATCTCTTTCTCATTTTATCATATACACAAATATTATTCTCTCTGCAACTCATTTCACAGCAACAGCCCCAGTTTCAGAGCTCATCTTCTTCCTCCTCTCCATGAAACTTCCACCACATGCAGAGAAACCAGGAAGACAACGATGATGCTGCCAGTTAGACTTCTTCTTCTCTTCCTTCACACCAGACTCTTCAATGGCAGCGTTGTTGAATTCTCCTGAGTTTTCACCAGAGAGATAAGGAGAGCTGAGAGCTGATGACCCTCCAGAGCTTTCCTCTCGTTCTTCTCTTATACTTTCTCTGAAAAGATCACCAAGCTTCTTCCTCCTCGGTTTTGGCGCTGGAGAAGAGCCTCGAGAAGCTTCTTCTCGTGGAATATGAGGTTGTTGATGCGAGGAAGTCTATCCGAGAAGCTGCTCTTGGGAGTGTTTCCACGAGATGGAGTGAAATCTGAGTAAACAGAGTATACACAAATCAAGATTCTTGAACTTGACTACCAGCAGGAGAATAAAACAAAAGATCCAAGTTTTTCTTACCGCCATTTACGCTGTGGAAATCATCGTCTGAGTCAGATTGTAGCCATTGCTGCGTATCGAAAAAGGCTTCATCTTTACTTCCTGTGGAACAAAATTAAAAGATACAACTCAAAACTAATAGAACAAGAATGTAAGCGTATATGATTCATGCGTGAGTATTTCAAACCTTTTGATTCGGTCACCATCTTAAGACAGAACAGAACAAAACAGACAAAGAACTACTAGAACTAAGAAGACTAAATAAACACTTCAAAAACAGAGGAGATGGAATCTGAGGAAACTACAAAGCAATGCCTAAAAGGAGATTAAATATGAAATCTAATCTACTTAAAGTTCCCGGGTAAAGAAATATAAATTTTCAAAACCACTTGTTCAAATTAAAGCGTGAAAATCAATGGAACCAAAGATCAAGAAGACTGTCCATACTTTTACACAGTTTTTCAGATCTGGGTCACAGGTAAAGTAGACAACTTTTAATATCACAATTCACCAAAATAGCTCTCTGTCTTTTCAAGTTGCCTTTTCTCGTTGTGAGAAACTAAAAAAAAGTCTTTTGTTTTGGTATTAAAATCATTTTTACTTAAATTCTGTTAATAGAAGGAATCGAATCAGAGATATGATCTTATCACATACGAAAGTAATAAACCTAACAGTCTTTCTCTCTGTTGACGGGAAGTTAATCAAGTTGATTAATTTAGAAAACCATTAATTGAAGAATAGTTTAAGATATTGTTTTCTTTCCGATCACCGAACCTCCACCACATGTGCAATTATGTTGAACGTCGATATAATAAGAGAGTGTGTGGTTAGATCGGACAATAACTAAACTGAACATCAGACAAAGACCAAGACCGATCAGGACATGAGTTAAAATTCAAAAAGGAGAGATCTTTGTAATAAATACCGAAGCTTTTCTTTGAAGAGGAAAACGACCACCGAGATTTGACAGCCGGAGAAGCCACATGAACCGGTGTTGCACTCTTCCTCGGCGATTCTGAGAATAGAATTGGATGAACATTTAAAATAAAATTATCAGCAAAAATATTAACTTTTATATATAATATATCTGAGAAGAAACCCCACATCCACCCCAGTCAGATTCAATATCATCATGAACTAATCATGAATTCTCGAATTTTTTTAAAAATAATAATAAACAATCTGAAGATCAAAACACAGAGACGGTGATATTCTCTCTCGATTGTAAGAAACTGAGAGAAGAATTACCGAAGATTTTATTGGCAGAAGGAGACGACGAGTACAAGGAATTAGAAATGATCGTAACGGCGTCGTTTTACCAGTGATCGGAGCTGAATCAGTAGCTTTCATAGGAGATTCTGGTGTTACCATACGTTCTGTTCCAAACGGAGACTTATTAAGCGACGACGACGAAGATGAGCCCATTCACTGCTATCGAATTTTAAAAATAAATTAAAAGGCTCTATAGGGAAAGAGATTAAGAGAATGAGAAAGAGTTTTTTAATTGAGAGACGATGATATGTGAAGAGACAGAAGGAACTATATGATTCTGCTTCTTTTGGTTCGTCGGAGAAGGTAATATGTGGGTCCCAGACGGACACGGTGCCCACTCAGTTTTCGTGTTACAACGGTGTCGTTTCATGGAACTCCACGTCTTCATCGTGTGAATAATATCATGGTGGGACCTATGGGTGACTATTTTAGGAGTAACGTGGCGCTTTATGTAAGAGAATCCCCGGATTAGTGATCACGTATTACTCGAAATTTAATTAGGGTCTTTGAAAAAGGTAAGTAGTAATTACTCCCTTATTTTATAGTATAAAAACAGGCCGGTTAATGCAGTCGGTAATACGTTTTTTTCTTAATCAATACTATTGACCGTCAGAAATTGGAGTGGTAAGACTCATTAATTAAAGTAAGTGATGATGAGAGTGAATTTTGGAAGCACTATAGATATTTTTTAAAATACTAGATGTTAAAATTATATCTTTAGCAATAGGATTTAGATTAGGATACGCTGTTGATGCTAGACTACATTTGGATGCATTTCGAATTCTCCTCGCTTTATTTATAGTTTTGGCGTTCTTGTAAACAACTAAGGATTATTCTGCAGTTCTTCCTAATGTACCAGGCCACCATGAAGCCCTTGTTTATTTTGCTCCTTCATCTCTTGTAATGGGTTGTTGTGGTTTGTATGCTTCAATAAGTTGCTAAGCAACATGTAAACTCTTGAAAATTAGTATGAAATTTAACATGATTACCAAAAAAAACTAAGGATTCATTGCTCTCGTCTTACGATATATATATATATATATATATATATATATATATCATACATCTATAGATATATATGTATAATACATTCATACGGAGATTTGATAATCAACGGTCCTGCAGCGTTTAAAAGTCTTAGGACAACCACCTAATCTACTTCTTTTTGTCAGACGTTTAATATTTACCAGTGTATGAGTCTATGAGATACTTCTTTTTGTCAAACGTTTAATGTTTACCAGTGTATGAAATACATTTGGTAGCTGAAAAGTGAAAGATTAACGTAGTAAGATTAAAGAATATTTGATCCGGACTGCGTATAATGCAGAAAATATTAACATTTACTGTACTTGATTAATTTCTTACTATTTGCTAGATGATTTATGAAAATTAACATCATTAACTAACCGAAAATATAAGATGCAGCAACAGCTATGTTTGGGAAACTAATAAATACAACTGTACTATTTGACTATTTGCACTAACAGTTTAGTCACGACTTATACTTCTCTAATTCAATCTTTTGATCTCCAAAAAGACATTTTTCTGTTCCTAAAAGGACATATTGCCTCTTTAGGATAGCCATAAAAGCGGCTCCATGCTTCCATGTAATTCAGCTATTTTATTTTATATGGTTGTATGGTGAAGGGCAATACTCTATGGTTAATTAATTTTATAGATTTTTATACAGGGTTGTGAATGACACTAGATAACGATATTCCATAAATATACAGGTGGACGGTGGGATATACAATGCATATAATAGATGAAGTTAAAAATGTCATACGACGTTTATATTGTTTTGAATTTGAAGTTAGCTAGGGTTTTAACTGCCAACATCGAATGAAGTTCAAAATTGTATATCAGTGTCACCTATGAAATTAGGTCATAATTTAATCATCAGTGATGTCGGGTCAAATCTCAAACTATATATGCTCTACAGTAATAAAATTCACATTTGGAAACCAGGTTATTTTTGTTTTCAACTGGACTAGTCCAATCTTTTTTTTCTAGCTAGTTAACTTTTTTTAGCTAGCTAGTTGCTCTAACATTTCGATTTTTATGTGTTGTATCAATAAAAGTATTTAAATGTATGCGTATATAAATTTGTCTAAAAGACGTTGTAAATATTTTGGATTATTGTTATTTGATTGATAGGTTTTACTAATCTAGGTATTTGGAATTGGTGATGGTCCAATCCTGTATGATAACTGGATGCCAAATCTGTTCATCAAACTTTTCATTTTAGCTCATAAATTATTATCTCTTACGAATTTGACTGTACATGGATTGATTGATTCATACAGCAATTTTTGTTCTGTCGACAAACGTTAATCAAACTCGTAATTATTAATTTTATACTAATAATGCATTTATGATGCTTATGAATCCAATAATATTGTCATCAGATTTCTCTTTCCGTGACCACAGCAAATTGAGCGAGAATGAGTAATACAAAAGACAGAGTATATAATAATAATGATTTATGTAGGAGTGGTCATCTATATGATTTCTGAACTTTTATAATTATATATATAGACAAACACCCACTAAGGATCAACTTTTCCAAAGTTCGTTTTTTTCTTTAAATTGTTTTGTCACAATTTTGTAGTCATTGAGAAAATATCTCAAAGAGAAGAATGCCATTGCGATTTAGTAGTGTTGTAACTATATATTATCGTCTATTATAAGTCTATATCACTGACAAGCTGTCTGGTTTTTTTCTTGTCCATTGTTTTTTGTAATGGATTTAGATCGAGGTTTATGTGAAATAATTTGAGAAAGTTTTCGTGAAAACCAAGTAATGTAATCATAAATGCATAGCTAGCTGATCGTAAACCTACGATGCAATAGCAAAAAAGCTAGAAGTCATGTTTTTAAACGTAACTAGAACATGGTTTGTTACATACGTCTATAACTTTGTTATCTTGGAAGACATAAAGCCATGTGTTGAAAAAAAGAAGAAGAAGAAGGCATAGAGCCAATATATCCAAATAGATAGTAAGATATCATGGGTTTGGAAAATTAAAGAAATAAAAGTTTAGCTAAACCAATAATCTAATTAATAACAGTAACAAATGGAATCTTTGGAGAAGAAATGATGGCACGGGTAATGTGTGTTATCGGTTCAAGAGTCAAGACAATGCACAAGGATCCAAGAAAGCATTCAAACAAAAAGAGAAACAGTAAAAGTGGAAGGTGTGTCATGTGTGATGCCCACTTCAAATGGTTGAAGATATTAGAGGAACATAGAGGTGTACAGTCTGACAAAATGATTCACGCTTGAAAATATTTTTTAAGCGAGCTTGCTAAACTATAAATTAGTTAACCTAAGTATTAAAAACTGGACATCTGAACCAAAATAAAATAAATTAAGTAAGCGTTTGTCTTTGAATATTGAAAATATATACAATTTTGACATAGTTGTTATTGTTTTAGCTACCATTATTACAAAGAAAGATTAAAAATGTGAGAGGAGGTATAACGTGGGTTAATGACTTACACTAAAAGAAAAACAAATAGAACATGTCGTTCTCTTGGACCGACCACGATAACTATTTTAAGTCTATATCTTATTTTTTTTTTGTCAATATTCTTATATAGTTACATCAGAGCATGACTTAGCGAATGATTCATACGCAGACAAAAATGAACAAAATGATCTCACAAAGTTGATATTTTATTTGATTAGTCCTTCATTGATTTCACTTTCTTATATAATCAACTTCTTTAAAAAAAAAGAAGCTCCAAAGTTCAAATATGTAGTATATACGATGTAAATAGACCTCCATATATCCATTGACTCCGCTCGTGTCTTGTGATTGTTAGATACTTTAGATATAATAGTGTCTACCTACAAGATTCATGTAGAGTGAACCGTTCTGAAGAATAATTCAACATTTGTTTTCATCCGTCAAGCTGTTATACATCATGTGACCATTTTTTAATTGTGTAAGATTGGTAGTCTTGAAACGATGTTCTACATCTCTGGAACTATCACCCATAACTTACGGAGGATATCATTCATAATCGATGTCTCCCTTTCTCTGGTAGATACAGAGGCTGTCAATTACTGGGCCTATTGATTTTCTAGTGGATCTGTTGAGTTTCTGTTAGGCCTTTTGATTCTTCTATTTATTATTTACTCAAACCATGGTTTTTGAGAACCTAAAAAGAAAAATAGCACAAGGATGAAGAACTTAAAAAAAATGTTAAGGTTGTGGTGCTCTGATGCATTACAATATTTCTTGATAATTAATGGTAAGTATAAATAAGTTTCAATAACTCCAAAGTTCTATCTTCTCCTTCAAATTACAAAAGCATACAAACAAAACATTAACATCAAAACTTCAACTTGGTTCTCCACATTTCTCCAATAACTTTCCCCGGCTGTGGATTGTCCGGTCCTCTATCTCGTTGCCCTGACGTGAAGTACAAATAGCCGTTCCAGTATCCAGCCATAGCTGTTTTTACACGGTACGGTAACCGTCCAATCACAGACCACTTCTGAGAAATGTTATCACACAGTTAATTAAGTAAAACGTTTTAGGTTAAGGAATTAGAAACATTATTAAGAGAAGCATTATACTGACCAAAGTGTCTAACTGAAACCGGAAGATCTCTCCAACAAGTACAAGCCTTTTGGTCACTGGATGCCAATCCGTGGTTCCACCGACGATAACAATGGAGTTATTGACAATGATCCACGCTGATTCAATGTGGGAATTGTTCTTTGGCATCGGTGGTAACATTTTCCACTTCATCTCCTCGTCCATCATGTACACTTCACCATTGAAGAACTGAAATGCGACCAAACATTAGGAATTGTGTGAGGATACATCAAAACTCTGGATAGCAAAAAAAGAGGGTTAACCTCTCGTCGACGTGAGCATTTGAAGATGGGTGAGTTAGGTTTGGCCATGAAATCACCTTCTTGACCACCGATCACAAGTAGCTTGTCGTTAGCAACTACACAAGCCCTACAAAACCATTAAACCATGATGTTAAGCAACACAGAGGGCGGGGGGCTAAAACCAAAAGGTAAACGCAGGAGCAAGTATTAAAAAACCTGTGTGGTCCACCTCTAGGGATTGGAACCTCTTCTCGCCATTGGTCAAGAGCTTTTCCGTCTTTTACAGCTATGCTCCAATGGTCATAAGCAACGGCGTTGCGATTCTCTTTGCTTCCTCCCATCACATGAAGCCTCCCTCTCCATATCTGAGTGGCAGGAGCATACCTGAAATTAAACAAAAGGAGCTCGATGACTGCAGTTGCTTATATGGTAATCACTCATGATTCTTCAAGATTAATGCATCTTAGAATCACTAAACCCTAAACCCTAGTGACTCCCTCAACAACTACATTCCGCAATGGCATTGTTTTACCAAGCGTAGTAGACATAAGTTTCTAATTACATGCCACGCAACTAAAGACCTTGCCTTGGAGCTGGTAGTGAAGGAAACTGGAGCCAGGTCTTGGTGGTTGAGTCTAAGACAAAGGAACGAGAAGTGGGTCCTCTGCATTGAGGACCAAACTGCCCTGAAACCACATACACAAACCGTCCATCCGTCACAATCCCGAGGTGAGAATTCGCCATCTCTTTAGGAGTGTCGAATCTGTCACACCATTTGTTGTCTGTGAAGTTGAACACATCCACATGAGAATGAACCTGGGGAGAATAATCAAAGTCATCAACCTTATTTAAAACACACAAATTTCAAAACAAACAAGGGAACGAGTGTACTTACGTAGTCGAGACTACCGTAGCCTGAGAAGACATACAAAAGGTTTTTGATTTGCACGGAGTAACCATCAAGTCGAGGAACTGGAGCTGACGGCATTTGCTCCCATTGTAACTCCGGCGCCGGCAAATCGGCAAATGTGGCGGATAATAAACGGACGTTAACATGGTCATCTTTTGTCTCGTTCGATTGTTTGCTTCTCTGCGAAAAAAAGGAGAAAACTTTTGAGAATCTAAGTGAGACAGTCATCGCTTTCGTCACAATCTAAAGGAACTTACTTTCTGCAAAATCCGGGAATCGATGCTCGGAGCTTGAATCTCCGGTGGGTTTTCAGGTATCCAGATGGAAGAAACGCCGGAGAATGATAGTTTTTTAGAAGAAGACAGACAAAGAAAAGCTGCGACGAATCCTATTCCGAGCACACTAGTGAAGTACATTACAAGCATCAGTCTCCTAGAAGATCGGTGGTGATGATCAGGTTTATTCGCCATTGATGTTTTTGCAGAGACATCTCAGTTCTAGTTATAAGGAAATATATAGAGACTTAAAGCAACGCGACGGAGACAAAAGAGAGAGAGAGAGAAAGCTTTCACGTCGGTGGAGTATCTCTAATTACCGGCAAAAGATGTGCGCCGGTGGTTTTCCCCAACCAGATATCATTCCGCTCACCGTTTTCTTTTTTTTTTCCTTCCGAACGAAAAAGGTTTGATTGATTATATGGGCTTGGTAAGTCCAATAGCTAGGCCCATGAAAGAATCACACGCCCAATACTCAAGCCTATAGTTACGCCTGGGATACCGTCTGGGTGAAATAGTGGTGATTCGGTGTAGATAGTTTTTAAGTTTTATCTGTATGTTGAAAAACAAAAAAGGCTCTCTCGCTTGTCACAAAAATATTAAAATAAATTTCCACAGACAACAGTGTCGAGGAAGACAGGAGAGTGAGTAGAAAGATGTCTTCTTTATTGAAAACAAACAAACCGGAAAGATGGAACAGTAGTAGCATGTGAGAGGAAACAAAACAAAAAGTATAATCTTAGAATCATGTTTGATTACGAGGATCAAACTATTTTTCGTTATTATCCTCATAAAACTCTCTAGAGATAATCAGAAGGAAAAAAAGAAAGATTGGTCTTTCCACCTTCAAAGATTTTTATGACACGGAAAAATGGAGATACGTTATTACCCAGAGAAAGGCTCTTCTCCTATTTCAAACATCCATTGTTGAAAAAACGATTGTGTGGAGCCACTGCATAAGCTTTAGTAAGCGGTGCTTTAGTTCACCACATCAAGAACCAGCTTCCGGGACTTGAGAACCGACCATTTCAGTCGCCTGTAGTACGCTGCTTGGAGCAGAGCCAGAGATAGTAGGAATATCCATTTAAAGCCCATCTGCAAATCATGAAACCCAACATTAAATCACATCCCAATATATGACCTATAATGAAAGCTAGCTCCCGGTTTTAGCTGGTTCTTTGAATCTGTCTAGAAGCTGTCTGAAGGATCGCAAGAGTCAAACCGTGTTAGCAGCATATGTCTTAGCAGACTAAGAACTATTAGAATACTACAATTGATAGTAAAAAAAACATGTAACTTCGACTGATATTTTGCCACAACCAAAATGCAATATGCACCGGAGAAAAGGAAGATGAACCTACCAATTTCCTCTCTTCCATTTCTGGTTCAGCTGCCCAAGACAAGAATGACACAACATCTTTACCCATCTGCGCTCGCAATTGACAAATGGTAAAGTTAATAGCATGACACTGGGCACTAAGCCAAAGATCAATGCTTCAATTATTTTAAATGAAAGGGAAAGCTAACCTGCGCCTCTGTGGCGGGGACACCATCTTCGTACTCAACAGCTTCATCATTGAGCATTTTAGGCATAGCAATTGCTCCCCCAGGGAAATAAGGATTGTAGTGTAACCCCTCTCTTATCTGTTTAATTAGCATGAATTCTTCTCAACCAGCAAATTTAGAATTCGAAGACTCCAATGTAGAAAATGAGATATAATTTACCGAAATGCCAGCAGGAGGATCACGGTAACCCGTCAAAAGAGCAAAGACGTAGTTTTGACCGTTGTGACGTGCCTGAAAGACAAAGAACATTGAAACCACTTAGATCACAAAACTCAAATTTGCTACAAATATTCAGTTTTAATTAAAACAGTAACAGACCTTAGTGATAAGACTTAGATCAGGAGGATACGCTCCACCATTAGCGAACCTTGCAGCTGATTCGTTGGCATATGGTTGAGGCAAGCGGTCACTGAGTTTACCAGGACGGGTGAACATCTCACCCTCATCATTTGGTCCATCAACAACCTCGATTTCAGCTGCCATTGCCTTTGCCTCTTCCTCAGTGTAGGCGACACCCACCAAATCACGGTATGAGATGAGAGACATTGAATGGCAAGATGCACAGACTTGCTGATAAACTTGATGCCCACGACGGATCCTGCTCATACAACACCAAACCTTCATCAGTTAAACAAATATAAAAACACTAAAAGTTACTTAGCTCACTCAAGTTTCACAGTCTAACTATATAAGGTTACAGGATAAGCAATTTAGCATATAAAAGCAAAACAATCTACGACAAATATGTAGATAAACACTCACGAAGCATGGTCATATGAGCTGAGAATGCCATCATGAGGCCAAGGGTAGTCTGGACAAGCCAATCCGTGTTCTGCCTCATCAGCAGATGCTACTGTAGAGAAACTCAACAGCCCTGTAACACCAGCACCCAAGAGGGTAAATGCTCTTACACCAGAAGATCCAGCGTCCACATGAGCTTTCTTCGACGCAAACCACGACATAACCGGAGTTGCCTGCAGGAATAACACAAAACCAATGCTAAGAAAACAAGTTTGCGGCAAACAGATTAGTTACATGCTGAAAAAATACCCCATTTCAAAAGATAGTTGCAAACCATCCTTATACTTAGGTTCACACTGAAGTAACATCTATACACAAATCAACAGACCATATCTTTGTAACAAATGACACTAAAAATTCAAAAGATAAATCTTTATCTCCCAAAGCACGAAGCTTTACCCACAGCACCCAAATAAATAACAAAGAAGGATTCTCTCTTTAAACAGATCCCAAGCTGAAATCTCACTCAACACAAATCAAACTAGAATTATAAAAAAGGTTAATTGAGATTGGGAAACATCTCACGACTGATTGGGAGTGAAGCTTCCTCCTGAGAATTTGCTGGATAACTCCTCCTCCAACCATTTGATTGACGCTTTGTACCCAAATCAACTCGCTGGAGAGCAAACAAAACGAATCAAAACAGAATCATGAAGCAGTGATAATGCGATACGAATAAACAAAAGGCGAACAAGCCCTAGAAAACAATCTGAGTCTACATACAGATCCGTCGATATAGATGGCTACCAATTCAAACGTCAGATAACAACAGCATATCGAACGATTCGAATACGAAATATAGCTACAGAGAGAGAAACAAACCGGTAAATGAAGTGACGAGATCGGCGACGGAGACGATCGAGGAAGGAACGAAGAAGAAGTATAGAGAAACGAGAGAAAATGGGAGCTCCACGATGACACCAGCGGCTGCTAACAACACACGATAGTTCTACCTTTTGGGCCTATGGGCCAACGTCAAATTGCATGAGCCCATTTGTTTCTACTTGATGCAGAATTTTTTTGACCCAAAAAAAAGAGTTTGTATCTATTTTTTTTAAAGAAATCTAGTTATAATTGGCTTCCGTGATGATATAATGGATTGTTGTAATAAAAATGTTTTAGTAAGGAACATTCTCCATTTTATTACTTTTTTGGAGTCTTCCCTAAAATTATAATAAAATAAAACAAATTTTGTGAAATTTATAAAGTTGGAAGCAATTTTGCGTAGTTAGAATCAGTAACCAGTTTTAGGTATGTATCAACAAAAACTGGAAACACATAAAAATAAATGTTTCTTTATTTGATTGAAAACGTATTGGACCAGCGATAAGTTTTTTATTTTTAAAAACGATATATTTAATTTTGTTTTAGTCAAACTTTATTTTGGTTTCTAGTTTTTTTGGTGAAAGAAAAGACAAGGTATTGTTCAATGTAAGGGCACTGTTGTGTTAACTTCTACATTTTTCTTTTTTTACAAATTACAACTGTTATATCTACAGATATCATTGTCACGAACATTTCCTACTCGTTTGCTCACATATGTTGGCATGCATTATGCATATGGTATGAATATATACAAAAGAATATGTATGTATATATTTTCAAATGTGCGATTAGTCATGCATAACAGCTTTTTCAACTCGGGAATGGAGGACACATAATGCAACTTGATTGGTCGGAGATTATAAGGACCAATAAGAGTCCTCGGATAAGGTAGAACAGCATATTTTGTTTTGATTTGGACCCACGCATTTATATAATAGAAAATGGGGGAATATATAACATTATTGGAAGGCTTGGATAAGCCATACCATTAAATTTATCGTATGAAACCTATGTGTATGCATCTGTATGGGTAAAACATATATTTCACATTGCTTCTGTATAACCAACGGGTGTGCCTCTTCGTTTATAATGGCCCGTCAAAATTAAATACTATCGTATGTTGGACCATACATAATCATATCAAACAAACATTTGCTGATAAAGTTTGAAATACAAAAGTTAAGTGACCCGAATTAAATAGCTCTAATAGGTTATCTTACCATTGTTTTACAATCATAATCAAAACTTAATTTTGTATGGCACAACGCGTACGTCGTAAAAAGGACAATGATATATAGTCTTGTTTATATTGTGAAATTTAGTTCAGTTTACAACTAGTAAATATATTCTGAGCCATTTTTCTATTTAACTACATTCTATTTTTTTTAAGTCAAATCAGTTTTATATACGATTTAAAAGAATGCAATAAACAAACATATATTGTAAATATGCAAAATGAAAATGATATATAATCATAATACGTTGGTTGTTTAAAGTTTAACTAGATGAAATCTAATGTACAAGTCCCACTTACAAAAAAACAACACATACTGACACACACAAGCTATTGCACATATATGTATAATAGATCCACACCTGGGTATATTATATGTTTGGCGTTACTCATCTGTATGATTGATTAACATGATCTTTAAACTAATCAATAATAAACTGCACGATAATTAACAGAATGTAATCGTAGGAAGTTTAACAAGAATTTATCTGAAACCTAGGACTTGTAGTTGTTGCTGAATGGTTGTCAAAATACAAATAAAATGATTTATTCTTGTCACTCTTATCTCGGGTACGTACAGAAGAGAGGGACAAAATAATTAACTTAAAGAAGCAAAATAGACATATAAATATGGTGCAAAAGATGACACAGAAGATCCAATAATTTAACTGTATCTTACGCTAACCCTAGGCCACGTGGCGAATTACGATTCCTCCTCATTTGCCCCGAGTGATAATCTTTCGGCTCACCGGAGAGAGACACACAGAAAGACTATAGAAAGAAAGGGAGAGAGAGAGAGAGAGTGTGAGAGTGTTTAAATTAAAAAGGGAGAAAGAGAGAAAAAGATAATGGAACAAATAACGAAACTGAAAAAGTTCTTTCTCTCTCCTCTCTCTCTTCCATCTCCAGAGAACAACCCCTTTCATCTTCGATCTGCTCCGGTGCTCGGAGGTCCGGATTCTCGTCCGGCGCGCGTTAGCTCCGACTGCCGGAGGCTCCTCCTTCGTCTCCCTCTCCTCTGTTTTTCCCTTTTGCTTCTCTGTTGCTTCATTCTCCCTGTTGCTTTGCTTGTGGTTTCGTTAATGCGAGCCTTTGCGAGCGCCTTGCAGAGAAGAATCGATCTGGTGTGAGTCCCTTAGACATGGAGCAACGGCGCGGTAGGTTCGGTGGAGCTATCGGAGGAGTCGGATTTTAGGGATTTAGGCGGTTCCTTAATCGCTTCAGGGTTTCGCGTGTGGAGGCGGAAGTGGGCTTCGTTTCAGATCGGTCTCGGTGTTCCGGATCAGTGCGTGGCGTTGCGGTGAAGACAGCAGTTCTCCGGCTCTTTCCTCGGTGTCTTGGGCGGGGCGGGTCTTGTTTTGTCTTTGCCTTGGAGTTTCGGAGTTCCCTTTAACTTCGTTTGCGAGCTTAGCCAAAGCGGCGGTGTGTATCTCTGTTTGCGGTGGTGGCTCGTGGTAGGTCGGTGGTGCGGTGTCGGTGTCGATCGTCATGGCTGTTCGAAGCGTCAATCGGCCTCCCTCCCTTCCGGCTTCTCTCTTTCGGTTAGGTGTTCAAGTCGCCTTAGGAACCTTGTCATTTGGTTTCATTGGCCTCTGCTTGTGTTGTTCTTTTGTTTGATTGTCCGTTGCCACCGGACGCAATCTATGACAATGGTAAGCTAACCGTTTTAGGTTCTCTAAAGCGGCGGTTGGCGATGATCATGAAGACTTTGTGTGTCGTGAGTCTTCCTAGTATCGTCGGTGGTTCCTTCGGTGTGGCGACATCCCGTGCCATGGCCTCCATTTGGTTTGGTCATGGTAGTGTTGGCCGCACTAATGTTTATCTCGCAGTCTTCTTGCGGTTCATGTTCACGCGGCGGCATTCCGTTCGACTTCTTGCTCACCGCTCGGTATGGAGGTCTTGTGTCTCCACAACCGATGTCGGTTTGGCGCTCTCGGAGATTGTACAGTGGGTGGTGGAGTGTTTTTCAATGGTATGTGTTCCTTCTCCATTCTTCGATTGCGTCTGCTCGTTAAGGAGGTGAAGGTTATAAGCTTCGAGGAGATCATCGAAACCCAGCTACTCCTCAAACGACATGGGAAATCCCGGCATCCATGGTAACAAGGAGAACCTCACTTTCTCTTGATCATCGTTGGCGGATGAGAACGGGAATCGATTTCTATGGTTTACTAAAAGCAGAACTAGCGGATTGTGCCGGGTTTAGTGAGCGGGCGAAGCTAGTTGTTGTAATAAGTAGACTTAGATGCTTTTGATTGAATCGAGTTTGTAACCGGAACCTTTCCCCGTTTCAACGGATTGATTATAATATTAAAAAAAAGATAATGGAACAAGATGAGTGGTTGAATACGCTAAGATACGCCGGCAAGGCTCATGATAAGGTTTCCGTCGACAGTCTCATGCTCCGGTACCGTCCGATCGCTCCAAAGCCATCGACCGGTCAACCATGCGGTACAGGAGATAACAATAACAACAACAACACGTACGGTAAACGAACCAAACGAAAGTACGTTAGGGTTTCGAAGAATATTAAAACCACGTGTCGAGGAAAGAGCAGATCTGACGTGTCTGATGGTCGGGAACAACCCGGTGTCGTGACGCTGCAGCTCATGCCGGAAAAATCTGATCTCTCAGGCGACTACACGCCGTTAGATCAGGATAGTCTCGATCCGTCCGTGAAAACGATAATCGGAGTTGAAACACGTGAAACCAACACGTGGGCCACGTTTAACGGCGGCGTGACGGCGGAGGTGGAGACATGGGTAACGGTGGAGTCCGTCACTGGCGTATATGACGGTAGTTCGAGTTCCCATGTGGTTGGGTGCACGGACGTCGAGATGGTGGATAATCTAGGTAAGGACACGTGCCCTGCGTTCGTATCGGATGCCTCGAACCGCGTGGTTTGGGTTAACGAGGCTTACCGGAGAAATGTTTCCGGTGAAGATTGGTCGTCATCTTTGTCGTTGCCGGATGTTATGGTGTGGTTGGTGGCTGAGGAGTCCACGGTGGCTATGTATTGTAACTACCGAGCTTTCACGTGTAGGGTGAGGATGCAGTACACCTGGCAAGAGACAAAGTATACCAAAACGGTGCCGTGTGATGTGTGGAAAATGGAGTTTGGTGGTTTTGCATGGAGGCTAGACACAACAGCTGCTCTGACTCTCTGGCTTTGATGCTGATCGCTGCCTGAAACATGATGGTAAGAATCATAAAGTTAAGCTATGTGATTTAAAGTTCGGCTAATCACAACCTTTTAATCACTCTAGCAAACTTTGTTTAGGCATATAAGAATGGTTGAATAAGAAACAAGTGATGATAATGTTGAGAAGTATGAAGAAGCTGAGAATGCTTAAATATATAGAACATGCCGTAATAATGGCAGATGTTTATTGGCAAAGATTAAATAAAAGATGCCTTTGTGTATGGTTTCCTACTAATTTTGGCTTCTCTTTATATTTTAGATCGATAAATCTCTTAAATACATTACAGATCAGTGTGTTCTAAGATATCGCCAGTTATTTCACATGTATAATATATTACATAACAGATCAGTGTTTAACAGATTAGTGTGTTCTGAGATATCGCCAGTTATTTCACCGGTATAATATTTACCGTCAAATGGATTTGTACAACATATTACTGTCAAATGGATTTATATAATATGATTTAAACTATATTGTAAAAGTAATTTTGATCTTGAGCTAATAAATATGTTATAAACTTAGATTTGATATAGATATATACACCAACATATATGTTCGTAGATGGAACACATGAACTATATGGGGACCCGTATTAGGTGTCATACTTGGAATTAAATTACTTCACTAAGCTTTCGAATTCCCCACATTACACAAATATACATTTGACGTTTAAGTGGTGTTTAAGGTTTTTGCACAAATATTAAGAAAATACAAGTTTTTATGCATTAGTATTAAATTCAACTAATTCAACCAATAAAAAAAAGATGTAGTATTTTGTAATTGGTCAAAATTTTTAAATAACAATAAATTCTATCTAGATATGTGAGAACATCATTTAAAATGAGACAAAATAAAAACCCTAAAACACCAGTTAAAGTGGGACAGAGGGAGTAAGTTTTAAGAACAGCGACATGCTCCATATTTTTCTGTCCTTTGAACGTGCACTTGTCTCTTCGCTATTGGAATACTCATATATATATAGCCTATGCTTTATAAAGTATATATGTATATGTTTACGGCTTTGAATTTTGACCTTTTTATATATGTTTTTAATGACTTGTAATCAGCATCATCTTAAATGACAATCAACCTTCTTACAGCTCTTTAAATATACATTCATGCATCCTTCGAAGCCGTGCACCAAACAAATGCATGTTGTTTGTATCTGCATATATACAATTATACACACACACACACACACACACACACACACACTACAAAGTAAGTAGATCACAAGGTTTTCAATTTCTTTCTTCTCTAGATTGAGATTTTATAGTTTGAGCATCGTTTTATGTGATAGCTATGATCATATTCTCTATATTTTCATTTGTTCTTTTTTTTTTTTTTTTTTTGTTCTTATATAATGCATGGAAGAACTAGGAACGTTGTATGTATTTTGAATCATTCAGATTGCAAGAAACATATGTATAGATACACTTTGCATACAAGCAACACTTGTATGTGCATTTTTACGCATGTTAAAGTTACTTGAACGGTATTTTAACCATATCTAATTAAGTTATATTCTTATAAAGTAATAGCTTCGTGGGTTCTTCTTATTTCTGCATGTGGAGAAGCCTCATTGGCTGCCAAAAAGGTTGACAAGTTTAAAAAGAAAAAGCCAAAAGTTCTTCTAATGAGAAGGGAGAATAAATAAAGTTGTAACATTCACACACAGATCAAGCCTACACTTGGCATTCGATAAGAGAAATATAGGAACCAATCAGCGTCTTCGCATTTCTCCCTTACTTTCTTTCCGACAAAGCTGACGTCATCATTATCTAGGACCCGTTGATTGGTGGTGCGGTCGTTCACGTATCACAGCGAGTTTTAAATCGAGCCGTACGTTATGTCATGGGTTTTGCGCTCGCGTGTATTGAATTGAACAGTCCTCTTGAGTGCGTTGGAATTTTTGGAACACGATTACGAATGACAACCTTTAACATGTAGTTGAAGATACTCCAATCTTAAATGGCCAACCAATATAAAGATTTGGAAAGTGTTAGTTATTTAGTGATAGAAAATGATTATCTTACATTATTACATAACATTTGTGAATGATCGAGAATTTTAGCTAGTGGGTAGGTTCAAGTTTATTTTAGAGTTAAATCAAAGTATATATTATCTGTACGTAATATTTGTGACAAATCGAGGGTTTTAGTGGGTTGGTTCAAATTAATTTTGAAGTTAAATCAAAGAACATAAATTACCTATACATAATAATTCTGACTAAACGAGGGTTTTAGTGGGTTGGTTCAAATTAATTTTGAAGTTAAATCAAAGAACATAAATTACCTATACATAATAATTCTGACTAAACGAGGGTTTTAGTGGGTTGGTTCAAATTAATTTTGAAGTTAAATCAAAGAACATAAATTACCTATACATAATAATTCTGACTAAACGAGGGTTTTAGTGGGTTGGTTCAAATTAATTTTGAAGTTAAATCAAAGAACATATATTATCTATTATCAACTAGTTGGCAGAATTAAATTTTAGCAAAAAAAAAAACTAGTTGGCAGAATTAAATTTTAGCAAAAAAAAAAACTAGTTGGCAGAATTTGTTTTCATGCACCACCACAAATTAATAATAATAGAATAAACATGATCATATATCAGATAATGTAGTCACGGGATAATTCTTATCATTTAGCATATCAGCAAGAAAAACATTGTATTTATATAGAAACACTTGTGCCAGCACTTTGATTCGTCTACATTTCTGCAAAATTCCTGAAAAGAAAGTACATTTATAGTGGTTTTGATTCTTGTCATAAGAGTATCATGATGGAGATCCTTAAAGGAAATCGTTAGGAAAAAATAATTAAATAATTAGTGGAACACTAAAAGTTAATGATTCAATCCTTAAAATTTTTAAATAACAATAAATTCTATCTAGATATGTGAAACATCATTTAAAATGAGACAAAATAAAACCCTAAAACACCGTTAAAGTGGAATGAGGGAGTAAGTTTAAGAACAGCGACATGCTCCATATTTTTCTGTCCTTTGAACGTGCACTTGTCTCTTCGCTATTGGAATACTCATATATATATATATATATATATATATATATATATATATATATATATATATATATATATATATATATATATATATATATATATATATATATATATATATATATATATATATATATATATATATAGCCTATGCTTTATAAAGTATATATGTATATGTTTACGGCTTTGAATTTTGACCTTTTTATATATGTTTTAATGACTTGTAATCAGCATCATCTTAAATGACAATCAACCTTCTTACAGCTCTTTAAATATACATTCATGCATCCTTCGAAGCCGTGCACCAAACAAATGCATGTTGTTTGTATCTGCATATATACAATTATACACACACACACACACATATATACATATATACTACAAAGTAAGTAGATCACAAGGTTTTCAATTTCTTTCTTCTCTAGATTGAGATTTTATAGTTTGAGCATCGTTTTATGTGATAGCTATGATCATATTCTCTATATTTTCATTTGTTCTTTTTTTTTTTTTGTTCTTATATAATGCATGGAAGAACTAGGAACGTTGTATGTATTTTGAATCATTCAGATTGCAAGAAACATATGTATAGATACACTTTGCATACAAGCAACACTTGTATGTGCATTTTTACGCATGTTAAAGTTACTTGAACGGTATTTTAACCATATCTAATTAAGTTATATTCTTATAAAGTAATAGCTTCGTGGGTTCTTCTTATTTCTGCATGTGGAGAAGCCTCATTGGCTGCCAAAAAGGTTGACAAGTTTAAAAGAAAAAGCCAAAAGTTCTTCTAATGAGAAGGGAGAATAAATAAAGTTGTAACATTCACACACAGATCAAGCCTACACTTGGCATTCGATAAGAGAAATATAGGAACCAATCAGCGTCTTCGCATTTCTCCCTTACTTTCTTTCCGACAAAGCTGACGTCATCATTATCTAGGACCCGTTGATTGGTGGTGCGGTCGTTCACGTATCACAGCGAGTTTTAAATCGAGCCGTACGTTATGTCATGGGTTTTGCGCTCGCGTGTATTGAATTGAACAGTCCTCTTGAGTGCGTTGGAATTTTTGGAACACGATTACGAATCTAATTTAATTAATTATTAAGATTAATATATATATATATATATATATATATATATATATATATATATATATATATATATATATATATATATATATATATATATATATATATATATATATATATATATATATATATATATATATATATATATATATATATATATATATATATATATATATATATATATATATATATATATATATATATATATATATATATATATATATATATATATATATATATATATATATATATATATATATATATATATATATATATATATATATATATATATATATATATATATATATATATATATATATATATATATATATATATATATATATATATATATATATATATATATATATATATATATATATATATATATATATATATATATATATATATATATATATATATATATATATATATATATATATATATATATATATATATATATATATATATATATATATATATATATATATATATATATATATATATATATATATATATATATATATATATATATATATATATATATATATATATATATATATATATATATATATATATATATATATATATATATATATATATATATATATATATATATATATATATATATATATATATATATATATATATATATATATATATATATATATATATATATATATATATATATATATATATATATATATATATATATATATATATATATATATATATATATATATATATATATATATATATATATATATATATATATATATATATATATATATATATATATATATATATATATATATATATATATATATATATATATATATATATATATATATATATATATATATATATATATATATATATATATATATATATATATATATATATATATATATATATATATATATATATATATATATATATATATATATATATATATATATATATATATATATATATATATATATATATATATATATATATATATATATATATATATATATATATATATATATATATATATATATATATATATATATATATATATATATATATATATATATATATATATATATATATATATATATATATATATATATATATATATATATATATATATATATATATATATATATATATATATATATATATATATATATATATATATATATATATATATATATATATATATATATATATATATATATATATATATATATATATATATATATATATATATATATATATATATATATATATATATATATATATATATATATATATATATATATATATATATATATATATATATATATATATATATATATATATATATATATATATATATATATATATATATATATATATATATATATATATATATATATATATATATATATATATATATATATATATATATATATATATATATATATATATATATATATATATATATATATATATATATATATATATATATATATATATATATATATATATATATATATATATATATATATATATATATATATATATATATATATATATATATATATATATATATATATATATATATATATATATATATATATATATATATATATATATATATATATATATATATATATATATATATATATATATATATATATATATATATATATATATATATATATATATATATATATATATATATATATATATATATATATATATATATATATATATATATATATATATATATATATATATATATATATATATATATATATATATATATATATATATATATATATATATATATATATATATATATATATATATATATATATATATATATATATATATATATATATATATATATATATATATATATATATATATATATATATATATATATATATATATATATATATATATATATATATATATATATATATATATATATATATATATATATATATATATATATATATATATATGAAGATACTCCAATCTTAAATGGCCAACCAATATAAAGATTTGGAAAGTGTTAGTTATTTAGTGATAGAAAATGATTATCTTACATTATTACATAACATTTGTGAATGATCGAGAATTTTAGCTAGTGGGTAGGTTCAAGTTTATTTTAGAGTTAAATCAAAGTATATATTATCTGTACGTAATATTTGTGACAAATCGAGGGTTTTAGTGGGTAGGTTCAGGTTTATTTTAGATTTAAAATCAAAGAACATAAATTACCTATACATAATAATTCTGACTAAACGAGGGTTTTAGTGGGTTGGTTCAAATTAATTTTGAAGTTAAAATCAAAGAACATATATTATCTATTATCAACTAGTTGGCAGAATTAAATTTTAGCAAAAAAAAAAAAACTAGTTGGCAGAATTTGTTTTCATGCACCACCACAAATTAATAATAATAGAATAAACATGATCATATATCAGATAATGTAGTCACGGGATAATTCTTATCATTTAGCATATCAGCAAGAAAAAACATTGTATTTATATAGAAACACTTGTGCCAGCACTTTGATTCGTCTACATTTCTGCAAAATTCCTGAAAAGAAAGTACATTTATAGTGGTTTTGATTCTTGTCATAAGAGTATCCGCAATGGAGATCCTTAAAGGGAAATCGTTAGGAAAAAAATAATTAAATAATTAGTGGGCTCCACTAAAAGTTAATGATTCAATCCTTAAAATTTTTAAATAAGGACTCATTCTTAGTGAATCCTTAATACGTGGCGGCCCGCGATTGGTTGATATTTTTTATTTTTATTTTTATTTTTATAATTTGAAAAAAAAAATTAAAAAATCAAAAACATTTTTTTCTAAGGATTTCAATGGGATAACACTATTACGGATGCTTTAAGGAAATAAGTTAAAGCTTGTATCCAATCTCCTTAACAGGTTGGCTTAACAGTTTTCCGGCTTTGAGCTTTCAACTAAACGAAGTTAGAAAGAAAAAAAAATCTTTCAACTAAACGATACACTCGAGTTTTTAAAAATGAGCTAGAGTATACACTATCATATACAAAAAAATTTAAATAAAAGGAAAACCAAACTAAAACGAATAGTTGCTAAAAAAAAACGAATTATAGCATCTCTAGAAAGTAGAGACGAATCAGTCAATCAGAGAAGGCATCTGACATTATATTTATTTATATAATCTAAAGTATTGATCGAGTAACTTGTAGTACTCTTTATGTTGTTGAAGTAGGGTTCTATTGGCGTGAGAGGCTCCACGTGTACTGTCGCTTTCGATAGTGGTATAATAGATGGAGGTCTCTCGTTCGTCCAGCACTTGGTTGGACCGGGACCATAATCTCGACGTCCCATCACCATAGATACGCTAATGTTAAGAGCATCATTAACGGAGAGTATGTTGCCAAGGGTTTCTAACCACTTCAATATTAATTATTTTATGTAATTTAGTTAAAATTTAAATTTTAAATCACAAAATTAAGGTAACCTAATCAAAAAGTGACATGTATAAAAGGAGTATTATATATCTTTTTGTTGAAGTTCTTTGCACACATCTGACTATTTCTCTCACAAACATTTTTTAATATATATTTTTCTTTTAATAGGTAGAACCTCTTCGATATGCCATTGGAGCAGGTCCATCCGGAGTTTTTAATAGAATATCTAGTGTATTAATACTACTAAACAAAAGAAAAAAATTAAAAGAGAAGATAAGCAACAAACTCGTATCTAAACAGATACACTGGAAAAAACTCTCTAAAACTTTTAGGAGACAGTTTTATAAAAACACCAAAGTTTAATTATTTAGCTTAATTATATTAAAATTAATAACATTCATGTTGACCAGAATCTTAAAACAGTTTTTTAAGATTCTAGGGTGCTCTTAGGGTTGCAACCACTATGTGTTAAAATAAAACTCGTATAGAACATTTGGATGCATCATTGATAAAACTTCTAAATTTGTTTTTCATGTTGCGTTTGGTAGAAGTCTGCATATTGGAGAGAAGATCCCATATCGGAAATATGAAAGAGACATTAGTAATATATAAGGGACATGGGCCACTCCAATAATTACCAATTGGTTTTAGGTTGGAAGCCCATATAGCTTAATATGGTATCAGAGTCCGATCCGAACAATCCAACCCGATCAATTATCGATTCAGCCCAAAGTCGGCCCATCGATCCTTTCCCAAACATTCTGAGAATGACGCTCAAAGAGCCATCATCTCGAGGGGGCGTATTAGGGACAAAGGTCCCACATGGAATATTGGAAGGGATCTTTAGTAGTATATAATATAGATGAGTCACTCCACTTATCGCCAATTGGGGATAAGTGGAGTGGTCCATCTAGCTTATCATGGTATCAGAGGCGGCCCATTACCCTGACCCATTAATCCGGCCCGGAAAATGGTCCGATCAACCCATTAGCTGATGCCCATAGAAGGCTCAGTTCTCCGAGATTTGCTAGAAAAATAAAGCATTGTTTCGGAGGGGTATGATGGATTCTGCGAGATTAATGGTTATACGTACCATTATCTCGAGTGAGGGTATTGGAGAGAAGATCTCACATCGGAAATGTGAAAGACACATTAGTAATATATAAGGGACCTGGGCCACTCCAATAATTACCAATTGGTTTTAGGTTGGAAATCCATCTAGCTTAATACTGCATGCATGTTGTAATTTATCTACGCGACTTTTTGAAAATAATTTAAACAAGAGAACTTAAAATAAATCCCGTAAAAACATTACTGGCTCAGTGTTGAATGAAGGCATGAACGAACCATATGAGTTCGATATATAATTTTCTCTTCCTTCTAAGAAACATTGGGATACAGTTCAAAAAAAAAACATGGGGATAGCCGGATAGATTTGAGTTACAATGCCTGTTGTTGTTGGCATAAGGTGACTGAAATTCCTCAAGCAATCCCGTGTTTACACCACCTGTATTCCACATATGCATTTTACCTGTGTTTTATCAGGTTTATTATCATAAAATTAGAAGAAGAAAAAAACATCTACAGTCTCCTTTGTAAAAATATATTATGGTTTGACTAGCATCTCTTACCCTTATCACGGACTATAACAATAGATCGAACCAAAGCCTAACATCATGAGCCTAGTAAATAATTAACATCATGAGCCATATGGCAATCGGATTTTATATTTTGGAAATCAAATAGCTTATGATATATATCCGCAGCTGGGCTTATATTTTATCAGATGAATACGGGCTTAACCCAACTATCTCATAGACTTATCTCAGGAAACATGACATACATGTCGTTTACTTTTTCCAATATCAAAATTCATGTTGTTTTTTTATTAAAAAAACAAACTTCGACCCGTTTTTTCCAGTGTAGTGAACTCACCAGTGGCTTCTAGAGAGGGACAGTTATTTAAGTCTACACGCAAACTCACATGACTAGGAAAAGTCAACGATCACTACGCTCGTGACGCTACCGTTAAAAACTATCCCTACGTAAAGGAAAACCCACGTTAAGTAATCGTTAACTCACGGCAGACAATAATCATATCGACCGTTGGATATAGATCTGGCGGCTATTACAACAATCAATTCAGTCCGTCCGATCAGACAATTTACTTAGGCTTTTGTCGATTCTCCGACTTGGTTCCGTCTCCAAACCTTATTTTTTCTCACGCGAAAAAGCTCTGATATTTTTTAGAAATCGCGCCGACGATTCGATCTCGAGAGTTTCTGGCTTTGATTCCGTAAGTCGATTCGTGATTCTAGGGTTTTGTTGTTTCAGTCTTCTTCTGCTTCGTGACGCGTTTGGTTTGGTTTGGTTGGTTCACGGATCTTTTGGGGGCGATTTTTTTTCTAGGGTTTCTGTAAATTACCCCCTTTTTCCGGAATAATTGCTTCCCTTTGATTGGTTCTTTCGTGGGGAGCTTGCATCTGAGGTTGATCGAGGTTTCAAAGTTCCTGTCTTGGTTTGATTCGAAGTTGATTTCCGTGGAGGAGGGCTTGTGACGATTCAGCTTCTAGGAGCTGGTAATGGTAACATTCAATCTGTTTTGGTTATGGGTTTTTGATAAATCGTATGATTAGAGCTTGATAAGAAGGTTTCATCTGATTTGGCATCAGCGTATAGGGCTCCAAAAACTATATAAAGTGAAATTGGGTTAGCAAAACATGTGTATTTTTGTTTCTGCATGATTAACCTAAACTGATTATTGATTAGGCAGGCGCCTGGACCAAATCGTTCTAGAAAAATTGTTTAGGTTTGATTTGCCGCCTGTCTAGAATAGACCGATTTTTAGAACATTGATTAGTTAACATTGTTTAGATCTTGCTGTTTGTGTCATAACAAGTCTGTTGCCGCTGTTGTAATTTTGAGTAAATGTTGCAAATATTTGTACTTTATGTGTTGAAATGGGAATAGGAACTGTCTCTGTGAGTTCTTGAGGGGTAAGTATTAGTTTCTGTTGATATATGTGATGCAGGTCTCTTGCAAATTGTGAATTTCAGAAGCTGTGGAAGGGTTATATTTGTTGAAGTTCTTTCTTGCCAAAAAAATGGTTGAAACTGCTGCGTTCCCAGGAGGGTATTATCGGAATACGTTCGAGGCGCCTGATGAATCAGAGGGCTCGGGAAGCTCTGCGCAGATTGATACCGAGGTTACTGCATCTGAGAATTCAAGCACTCCTGCGCGAAAGTTGAATTCTGATGATGAAGATCCTTACGGTGTCCAGAGACAAGTCATTTCTTTGTACAACATGTCACAATCCGAGAGGAAAGATTTGATTCGTCGGCTTAAACTGGAGCTAGAGCAGACTAAGATAGTTCTTAAGAATGCTGAGCTGCAGAGGTTGAACACACCCTCTGTGTCTTCCACCAGTGCCAGAATGGGTTTTAACTCTGCTCAAAAGGTATCATCATCATCTCGAGTCAGCAATTCGAAGAAGCCATCTGATTTTGCAATGGGACCGGGAAAGAATGTTAGGCATCAGCCTGGGACGGCTTCTCGTGGATGGAATCGTGGCTCCTCGGGGAAGTTTGAGTCTTCCTCGAAAGAGTCTATTCCTAGCGTTACTAACGTGACACTGATGAAGCAATGTGATACGCTTCTGAAAAAGCTGTGGTCCCATCCTCATTCCTGGGTTTTTCAGGCGCCGGTTGATGTGGTGAAGCTTAACATACCCGACTATCTCACGATCATCAAGCATCCCATGGACTTGGGGACAATAAAGAAGAACTTAGCGTCTGGTGTATACTCAAGCCCACATGAGTTTGCTGCTGATGTGAGGCTTACGTTTACAAACGCAATGACGTATAACCCTCCAGGGCATGATGTTCACATTATGGGGGATATACTAAGTAAACTGTTTGAAGCGCGGTGGAAACTTATTGAAAAGAAACTACCAGTGTCTAGCATGCAAACTTTGCCTGCAACCACAGTGGAACCTCGTGAAGAGAAGAGAACTGCTGTGTTTGTTCCTCCGGCGAAGAAGAGAAAGATGGCTTCACCCGTTAGAGAGAGTGTTCCTGAACCAGTGAAGCCACTCATGACAGCTGAGGAGAGGCATAGATTGGGGAGACAGCTCGAGTCACTACTGGAGGAACTTCCTGCACAGATCATTGACTTCTTGAAGAAGCACAGTTCAAATGGAGGAGAAATTGCAGAAGATGAAATCGAGATAGACATCGATGTTCTAAGTGATGAAGTACTGTTCAGTCTTAAAAAGCTTCTGGATGAACATATCCAAGGTAAAGAAGCGAAGCAGTCGAATGTTGAACCATGCGAAATAGAGGTAATTGTCATCTCACCTGCTGGAACAAATTTTCAAACTCAAATTTACTGAGAATGGTTATTTTTCTTTTGTTGCAGCTTCTCAATGGACCAGGACCGAGCAACTCGTTGCGGCAACGAGGTGAAACTCAGAATCTGCTTATATTATGTTCTGGGTTGTTATGATTTCTGTAGCCGACACTTTTTTGTTTACCTTCGCTTTGCTTCGGTGTTTCCTTTTTAGGGAATGAAATGGCTGATGAGTATGTGGGTGGAAACGAACCTCCTATCTCAAGGAGCTCCAGTGGTTAGTCCTAATCCATATAAAATTCTCATTTCCTTCAGAAAACTTGCTTGTTCTAGGTTCTCTATGGATGGCTTAATATATCACTGACTCATGTTTGTATCAGAACCTTTACACAGTGCCTCCGCTCGTATGTTAAATATCATAATATCTGTAGCGTTTTCGTTTTAGTTTTACCATATGATCATCTGGTCCCAAATATATATCCTGTCTATCAAGTTTCATATTTTTGTTAGATCTCTTTAGATAAGTTGACAAATTTTGTAGAACCTAGAATCTCTTTTTTTTTTTTGCATGAAATAGGGAGTTTGGTAGGTTTCCGTAGCATCAGTTGTTTATAACAAGTTCTATGTGTTACTGAACTGGGTGTTGCATTTCAGATTCTGAGTCTGGGAGTTCTGAAGATGATGACGCTAAACCCATGATCCAAGAGGGTGCTTCCAAGGTATAATTTACAGCTTTAGCTTTTCAAGGCTTGTAGTTTGTCATTTTATCTAAACCACGCGACTGATAACATTTCCAGATACCTGAAACTACAAATTCCGAGGCTCAAAGAGATGAAGATACGAGGATTGATGGTCTTCTCGATGGAAGTGGTGAGTATTTAAAGTCTTTGGAAATCATTAGCTTAAGGTTTTGTTTATGTTGCAGTGGAGAAGTGTTATAGATGTTGGCGATTGCGGCTGGTTGCAAAATTACTCTCAAAATAGTTTTTCTTATTACATCTTTGGTGTATTTATTACAGAATCAAATGGTGCTCCGGAGCAAATGGATATTTCATCTCAGCAAAAGCCTAGTTCTGATGAAACAGATGGTCAGCCTGATGGTGAGATGGAGAGTTTATTTAGTTGAGTCATGAAGTGAGTATCTCACAGACTTAATGCTTTAGGAAATACAGTGGAAAATCCGGTTTCATCTGAGAAGAAATATAGAGCTGCGCTGTTGAAGAACAAGTTTGCAGATATCATTCTAAAAGCACGCGAGAAAACACTACCGCAGGTCTGTGTACTTGTCCTCAGTTTAGCCTAATCTTTATTCGACTTAAAAGGGGTGACTGGATTACACTCCCTTTAGAAATTAGTTGAAAAGTTCCTATTGATCCTGGGAACTAATATGGCTTTCATATGATCTTGCATGAGAGCAGAATAGTAGTAAGGGTGACCCGGAGAAGCTTCGCAAGGAAAGAGAAGAACTCGAACTGAAGAAGAAGAAAGGTTGTTTATATAATTAAGTCGCCTGATCTGTTACGGAGACGAAGTTTTTAGTTTTATGATCTACTAACGGGAAAAACTTCTATTTTGTGTTGCCAGAGAGAGCACGGCTACAAGCTGAGGCAGAGGCAGCTGAAGATGCTCGTCGCCAAGCTGAAGCAGAGGCCGCTGCAGAAGCTGCTGCTGAGTCTAAGCGGCAGAGAGAAGTTGAAAGAGAAGCCGCTCGCCAAGCTTTATTGAAGGTACATGGCAAACATCTTTGCATTACATAGTCACAAACTCTGAGAACAGTCAATAAAATGTTCCATTACATGTTTGACTTTGGTGCAGATGGAGAAAACGGTAGAGATCAACGAGAACTCGCGGTTCCTAGAGGACCTAGAGATGCTGAGATCGAGTGCGCCGGAGCAATTACTTAGCTCAGTAGATGAAATCAGCCCCGAGAGAAGTTTAGACGCCCTTGGAAGTTTCAACCTCAGGGGAATGAACCCTCTTGAGCAACTCGGACTGTACATGAAAGAAGATGATGATGAAGAAGAACCCGAGGCTCCTCCTGCTGTTCCAAAGCTAGCCACCGACGTGGAAGAAGGTGAAATCGATTGAAAAAATAAGTGTAAACATATGTGTATGAAACGATAGCCAGGGCTGGTACACAGACACACAAGAAAGGGAGGTTTAAAGCCTTGTAAGAAAAGGTCCACTTTATGGCTCATTGTTTTATGAGCTATGGAATGGATCTCTCTCTTAAAGACAAGTGTGGTGTGTGAATATGTAAAACCCGAAGCAAACGATTAAAACTTCATAGAGGAGTCAGTGTATGGTATTAAAAAAATGGAAAAAAAAACAGGCAAGACCACTGCTTGTGTAAGAATCTTATGTTGTTTACATTTGTTCTAGATGACTCCTTTTGAGATGTTAAGTAGTGAGCTTAATTACTAATTCTGTCAGACTACTCTAACCATTCAATCTACAAGTGAGTTAGAAGATGATTTTGCCTTCCTCATCAATCAAATCAATAATGTAACTATGAAACATGTAGTAATTGTTCTAGACACTCGATGCTGAGATCTCAAAACATGTAGCAATTGTTCTAGACACACGATTCTTCAAAAAAAAACATTTTATTATTAACAAACCTAGGCATGTTAACAAAAATATTTAGTTACAATTTATTTTCTTAACGATGTTTTTTTATCATGTGTTTGATTTAATAAAATACGAACGCAAACTCATTTTTGTTTACTTTGATCATCACAGTAAAATAAATTGTTTCGGTCCCAAGTAAATTTTCTGGAATCCTATTGGTCCTCATTACCTCTAATGATGGGCCTTTAAAACTGTCGGTTGTAAATTGGCCCTATTAAAGTAAAACCCTCACATCCATAAGCAAATCATAAACCCTACCAAAGCCTTTCGTCTCTCTCTCATTTCTTCTCAGTTCTTAATTTTTTTTTCCTTGGAGAGCAAGATGGGAAGTCAAGCAGCTGTTTCGTTCCTGACAAACTTGGCCAAGGCGGCCTTCGGTCTCGGAGTGTCTGCGACGGTTCTTTCCTCGTCCCTCTACACGGTCGATGGTGGCGAGAGAGCGGTGCTGTTCGATCGGTTCCGAGGAGTGCTGGATCAGACCGTCGGCGAAGGGACTCACTTCCTGATACCCATTCTCCAGAGACCTCACATCTTCGACATCCGCACGAAGCCCCACACTTTCTCCTCCGTGTCCGGTACCAAGGATCTCCAGATGGTTAATCTCACCCTTCGTGTTCTCTCTCGCCCCGAGGTGTGTGTTCTCTGTCTCCTGCTTTTGATTTTAGCTGATCGTGTTTGATTTCTTGGATAGTTTTAGGTTTTTACCCTTTTGGGTTCGGTGAAGATTTCATTTTGGATTCAAGATCTAGGGTTTATGATTGATCTGATGTTCATACATTGATGAATGTCACTCTTATGTAGAGTAGCTTTTGATGTGAGAATCATTATAAAGTTTCAATTTTTACTCTATTTAGTAACTAATTTATCATCTATGCTCTGTTCATTCATTTGGGTTTTGGAAAAATTTAATCTTTTTGATTTGGTTATTCAATTGTGAAGGTTTCTCGTCTGCCAACCATTTTCCAAACACTGGGTCTTGAATATGACGACAAGGTTCTTCCTTCCATTGGAAACGAGGTCTTGAAGGCTGTGGTTGCTCAGTTCAATGCTGACCAGCTCCTCACCGAGCGTCCTCAAGTGTCAGCGCTCGTCCGTGACTCTCTCATCAAGCGTGCGAGGGATTTCAACATTGAGCTCGACGATGTGGCCATCACGCATTTGTCATACGGTATGGAGTTTTCGAGGGCAGTGGAGGCGAAGCAAGTGGCTCAGCAGGAGGCCGAGAGGTCCAAGTTTGTGGTGATGAAGGCTGATCAGGAGAGGAGAGCCGCGGTTATTAGAGCTGAAGGTGAGAGTGAAGCTGCTCAGCTGATATCTGATGCGACAGCTAAAGCAGGGATGGGGCTGATCGAGCTCAGGAGGATTGAGGCTTCGAGGGAGGTTGCAGCTACACTGGCTAGGTCTCCGAACGTGGCGTACTTACCCGGTGGACAAAGCATGCTCTTTAACCTGAACGCTGGTCGTTGAGGAAGCAATTGGTATGCACCGTTTAGACTCTTTACTCTTTTGAATAGGGAATGATAGTGGATTTAGGCGTGATATCACTTAAGGAGTCCTGCATTAGTTGTTTCGGTGTGGTTGTGGAGAAATCTGTTATCTATACCGAACTAGAATCTGATAGTTTTTGGTTTCGTTCCGTTTTGGAAGAGGAAACTTGAAAAAACTTGAAAAGCATGGTTAAGTTTAGGTTATGTATAATTATATAATACTTTTGGTATGGATATTAAGTAAAATTATCATGAGTTGTAGTTTATTTAGTTGAGTTGAACTTATATCTATTATGGTTCGGCGAGAACACTGTTTAGGTTCATAACAAGGTTCGGTTTTTGGTTTGGTATTTATGTGTCTTCCTTTATCTTCCAGGTTTATTCCAGGATTTGTGTAGATAACTTCTTTGGCTTTGATATATTTGCAGGTGGGGAGAGGAGAGCGTAAGTGACAAGAAAACGATGGAGTTGTGAATTTATCCTTTCTTTCTGATGAACAACGTGAAAAAATTTAACTTTTAAGTTGCTATATTGAGCCTTTTAGTTTATTTCTGTTTTGAATCCGAGGCTAAAGGTTTTTTTTGTTATAACACTGTTTCCTCTCCCCTCCTATGGATTTGTTTGGCATTATTTTTCCTTAACAATGAAGCATATAATAATAATTGAGAGAGCTGTGTTTCAAAAAAAAAAAATTGAGAGAGCCACCAAATCTAACTTGGAACTTGGTCAATGATTTTGATTTGTCTCTCGCTAAAAAATCCACATTCACATGAAACTTTCTGTCAATGTATTGGAGGAGTCAATAGTATATGGCAAATACATTGTGAGCCTCATTTGTTCAATCATTTCATTTGGTTATTCAATTGTGAAGGTTTCTCGTCTGCCAACCATTTTCCAAACACTGGGTCTTGAATATGACGACAAGGTTCTTCCTTCCATTGGAAACGAGGTCTTGAAGGCTGTGGTTGCTCAGTTCAATGCTGACCAGCTCCTCACCGAGCGTCCTCAAGTGTCAGCGCTCGTCCGTGACTCTCTCATCAAGCGTGCGAGGGATTTCAACATTGAGCTCGACGATGTGGCCATCACGCATTTGTCATACGGTATGGAGTTTTCGAGGGCAGTGGAGGCGAAGCAAGTGGCTCAGCAGGAGGCCGAGAGGTCCAAGTTTGTGGTGATGAAGGCTGATCAGGAGAGGAGAGCCGGTTATTAGAGCTGAAGGTGAGAGTGAAGCTGCTCAGCTGATATCTGATGCGACAGCTAAAGCAGGGATGGGGCTGATCGAGCTCAGGAGGATTGAGGCTTCGAGGGAGGTTGCAGCTACACTGGCTAGGTCTCGAACGTGGCGTACTTACCCGGTGGACAAAGCATGCTCTTTAACCTGAACGCTGGTCGTTGAGGAAGCAATTGGTATGCACCGTTTAGACTCTTTACTCTTTTGAATAGGGAATGATAGTGGATTTAGGCGTGATATCACTTAAGGAGTCCTGCATTAGTTGTTTCGGTGTGGTTGTGGAGAAATCTGTTATCTATACCGAACTAGAATCTGATAGTTTTTGGTTTCGTTCCGTTTTGGAAGAGGAAACTTGAAAAAACTTGAAAAGCATGGTTAAGTTTAGGTTATGTATAATTATATAATACTTTTGGTATGGATATTAAGTAAAAATTATCATGAGTTGTAGTTTATTTAGTTGAGTTGAACTTATATCTATTATGGTTCGGCGAGAACACTGTTTAGGTTCATAACAAGGTTCGGTTTTTGGTTTGGTATTTATGTGTCTTCCTTTATCTTCCAGGTTTATTCCAGGATTTGTGTAGATAACTTCTTTGGCTTTGATATATTTGCAGGTGGGGAGAGGAGAGCGTAAGTGACAAGAAAACGATGGAGTTGTGAATTTATCCTTTCTTTCTGATGAACAACGTGAAAAAAATTTAACTTTTAAGTTGCTATATTGAGCCTTTTAGTTTATTTCTGTTTTGAATCCGAGGCTAAAGGTTTTTTTTTTTTTTGTTATAACACTGTTTCCTCTCCCCCTCCTATGGATTTGTTTGGCATTATTTTTTCCTTAACAATGAAGCATATAATAATAATTGAGAGAGCTGTGTTTCAAAAAAAAAAAAAAAAAATTGAGAGAGCCACCAAATCTAACTTGGAACTTGGTCAATGATTTTGATTTGTCTCTCGCTAAAAAAATCCACATTCACATGAAACTTTCTGTCAATGTATTGGAGGAGTCAATAGTATATGGCAAATACATTGTGAGCCTCATTTGTTCAATCATTTCATCTAACTGTGCCATCAGATTATGAAGCTTTGCAAATTCTTTGTATGGCTGCTTTTGGTCAAAAGTTTTCTAAAGAAGGTTTTGAGGATCTTGCAAGAAAAGTTTGTGATAGTGCTGGTAGACTTCCTTTGAAGGCTAAAAATCATGGGATCCTATTTCAGGGGAATGTCCAAGCAGGAGTGGATTGATCTTATTGATCCATTTTGAAAATGAAAAGCATATTATTCAAAGCAACTGAAGAGGTTAATTAGTTGAATATAGTTTGATTAGGTTCACTGGTTTTTGCTGGTATTTATCTGGGGTTTTGACGATTTCTTTTCCAGCGCCTCTGATCCATTTTTCTTTTAAAAAGTCATGTATTCATGTATTCACGTGTCAATAAATCTCCGAAGGCGGACGCGCGTATCATCATCAAGTTGCTGCTGGTTAAACAAATTTACTTTGTTTTTCTTTGCAACCCCTGATGGGCTTTAAATTTTATAAATCCGACCCATTTTGTAATTGCCAAATGGGCTTTATTTCAGTGAAATGTAATGTCGACAAAAAAAAAAAATGTTCTTCCACCACCGCGTGCGTAATCCCTTCTCTCTTTGGGAAAGGAAACCCCAACTAGCGAACAAGCTTTCTCAAAACGATTACAGATTGGAACGTAGATTAGGGGTTTCGAAGATGTGCTCGTTAACGACTCTGTTCTCGCCCTTGCAATCCCTAACTCTCCCCTCCTCGTCATTTTCAACTAACCTTGAACCTAAACTCTCTACTTCCTCTGTGAGCTTCCCACTTAAGATGAAGACGAGAATTTACAGTAAAAGTTTGGTTCCGAGAGTTAAGGCTTATGGTTCTTCAATTAATCAGCCTTCTGATTCCTCTGCAGAGTTCACACTTCCCAGTGGCAATCTGGTAAATATTTGATTTTGGGTTTTCCATGAAAAAGTCGGTCGTTTAGCTGTTCATAAACCTAATTTTTTCGGTTTTACTGGTTTTTGAAAAAGCCCAAAAGCAGGAGGGATATTTTACTAGAGTATGTTCATAATGTGAAACCGGAGTTTATGGAGTTGTTCGTTAAACGCGCGCCTAAACATGTAAAGCTTCTCTGTTTTGTTTTGTTTTTGGAGAAGATTATTTTAAGAGGTAGAGGAGCTTGTGATTCTCTAATGTGATATATATATTAGGTGGTTGATGCAATGCGACAAACTGTGACTAGTATGATTGGAACGCTACCTCCGCAGTTTTTCGCCGTTACAGTCACCTCTGTGAGTGTGCCTTTTTCGTAACTCATACGTAGCTTGATCATCATGTGTTTTGTATTGAATGGGATTTTTTTTTTTGGTAATAGGTTGCTGAAAACCTTGCACAGTTGATGATGAGCGTATTGATGACCGGATACATGTTCAGAAACGCTCAATATCGTCTTGAATTGCAACAAAGTTTAGACCAGGTTGCTCTTCCCCAACCACCACGTGATCAAAGGGTAAAATTTTCTGGTTTTGAGTTTTTTTTTTTTTCTTTTCTCCGGTTGCTTGCTTTTTTCTAGAAAATTTTACCTGTCATTCCTTGCATGCTCTCTCCGATAAGAGCCTTCTTGCGTTAATTTAGTTGTAATTACTCCCAAGTGACTTGTGCTGGACATCTCAGAAACTATAATTAAATTTTGTTAGCTTGAGATGGAACAGATTGGTCTCGGATATTCGTTTTTGGGTCAGTAGTTAAGAGCCTTCTTGCGTTAGTTTAGTTCTCTTCGGTGAATTCAATGACAAAAAAAAAAAAATACTATCACATTCTCTCTGTAGCTGGATTATGTTCGTGTCTGGTTTGTAAATTTATAAGTAATTCTTGGTTTTCAATTCTGATGATTAAGCCAGGCGGATGATCAAGACTATGCACCTGGAACTCAAAAGAATGTATCAGGGGAGGTAATCAGATGGAATAACATTTCTGGTCCCGAGAAAATTGATGCGAGAAAGTATATCGAGCTTCTGGAAGCAGAGATCGAACAACTCAACCGTCAAGTAGGGAGAAAATCTGTGAATGAGCAGAACGAAATTTTGGAGTATCTAAAATCTCTCGAGCCTCAAAATCTCAAGGCATGAGAAGACATGTGTATTTATTATCTCCATCAAATAATGTTCTATTCTCAACTGGAATGCTTTGAATTTCGTAGGAGCTTACAAGCACTGCAGGCGAAGATGTTGCTGTGGCTATGAATGCATTTATCAAGCGGCTTCTAGCTGTGTCGGACACAGATCCAAAGCAAATGAAGGTTTTATGTCATCAACTTCTTTAGCTGATCATCTTTGTTCTTCCTTTTGTTTTGTTTTGTTTTGTTTTGTTTTGTTTTGTTATATATCGTGACTGATATCAATGGCTTCGTGGCTACACAGACAAATGTGACAGAGACAAGCGCAACGGACCTTGCGAAACTCTTGTATTGGCTAATGGTGGTTGGTTATAGCATTCGCAATATTGAGGTCCGTTTTGATATGGAACGTGTGCTTGGTACTCAGGCGAATCTCGCAGTGTTGCCTCCTGGTGAAAATATTTGAGAACCCGAAGCTTTTTTTTTTTTCCAAAAGAACACAGATTTCGTGATTGTTATTTTGGAATTGATCAAACTTAATTTGCGGATAAGAACAATTGTGTAACATCCGGTTTGTCCTATACAGAAAGATTTTAAAAAATTGATTTGGTTTTTATTTTCCGAAAATACATTTATCTTTTTGGTTACACATCATTGTAAAACTAAATGTGTTTTAAAAGGTTGACAAAAAAAAAGTGTTTTAAAAGGATAAGTGATTTAGCACTAGTAAAGATAAAGCACGTGTAAAATTCATATGGTAACTGTAGGTCCAGTAAACAAATCTATCAAACTTCTAAAAACTAATGCATCATCCGTCTCATGGAATGAAGTTTACGGACAGAAAAAACTAATGCATCATCCGTTTTATGGAATGGGTCTACGGATCGAGTGATTGGACGTGGGAAAACTACGTGGGAAAACTATTTGCTATGGACGGTCGAGCATTACAAGCGGTAACAAAACCAAGTTCAAATGAGTGTGGAATCCTCTGCATAAGTTCAATCATGGGACGCAATGAGTAAATTACTCTGAGTGAATTACAACATCATGATATAGTATATGGAAAGGTTTAGAAGAATTAATTTAATTCTAACTATGGTTACATATCTATAAAATTTTAAAAGTTAAACGTACTTGAGCTCGAGTAATTAAAATTTGGGTAACTTATCGGTAGGGATGTCAACTAGACTGTTCATGTTCAATGGGCATGTCCAAATGAACATAGTAGTTTATTGAATATTATTTCCAAATTGTTCAAACCAAATTGGAACATTCCAAATGGGCTTTCCGCGAAATCCAATGAAAAAAATCAGTATTAACATACAAAAATTCATATTTAACATAATTTCGTTATGTTTTGTAGAATTCAAAAGCATAGATACGGTTTTGGCGGGAAAACTCGATTTACGGTTTTGGCGGGAAACCTTGATTTACGGTTTTGACGGAAAACTAAATTTACGGTTTGTGCAGAAAATATTTTACGGTTTTGGTGGGAAAACTCGATTTACGATTTTGGCGGGAAATCTCGATGGTTTAGGCAGAAAAACTCGATTTTAAGGTTTTAGCAGGAAATCTCGATTTTAAGGTTTTAGCGGGAAATCTCGATTTATGGTTTTGGCGAGAAAACTTGAAAATTCGATTTTACAATTTTGACGGAAAAACTCGATTTTATGGTTTTGACGGAAAATTAGATTTACTGTTTTGGCGGGAAAACCCGTTTTACGGCTTTGGCGAGAAATCTCGAGTTTACGATTTATGCAGAAAAACTCGATTTTATTGTTTTAGCGGGAAAACTCGATTTACGATTTTGACGGGAAAACTCGATTTTATGGGTTTTGGTGGGAAAACTTGCTTTTACGTTTTTGATTTACGTTTTTGACAAAAAAAAAATCAATTTACAATTTTGATGGGAAAACTTGATTTTATGGTTTTTCCTCAAATGTTATAACCCTAATTTTTTAGATAGATCATTGGGTTGTCCATGTCCAAATGAATTAAGCCCATCAGATTTGGAATTTAATTGGGTTTCGACCCAACTGGACAATATTAGTTTTGATGGAAAAACTTGATTTTATGGTTTTTCCCCAAATGTTACAACCTAATTTTTTGAGATCATTGGATTATTCATGTCCAATTGAGTTAAACCCATCAGTTTTGGGATTAATTGGGTTTCGACCCAACTGGACAATATTAGTTTTGATGGAAAAACTTGATTTTATGGTTTTCCCCAAATGTTACAACCTAATTTTTGAGATCATTGGATTATTCATGTCCAATTGAGTTAAACCCATCAGTTTTGGGATTAATTGGGTTTCGACCCAACTGGACAATTTTAGTTTTGGGTCTAAAATGGCCAATCAAACTGAATTTGGACATGGCTCACTCATAGACATCGCTTCTTATCAGAAATTAATTTGTGATATTGTGTGAATAAAGCCAAAACACGAAAAAAATATTTGGTGACTAAAGGGTCAATAGACAAATCTATCGAATCTCTGAAAACCTGACAGATCGTCTGTCGTACGAAATGAGGTCCACAAGCCAAGTTAACGACTGTGAAAGCCCATTAGCAATAGACGATAGAAACTTTGGTTTAGTGTAGATACCAAAATTCTCTTACAAGATGAAGTTCCAATGAATGAATTACTCACAGGTTCACAATTATGCTAATATTTATATGGGATGAACTAGCAACTTCTTTCAAATAATTATCAAAGTATCAATCTAAAATATATAAATGTAAAAAAGTTATTTCATTAAACATGTAAGTTATATTTAAAAAACTAATCAAAACAATACAAAAGGTAACTGTTCGCCTCACATCATCCAAAGTATTTATTGTTTAGAGCTTCAAAGAAAAATTAAAGAATAAATAGAGTACGAAAAACATCAAACTACATTACTCATGTGTTACGGTGTTAGATGTATTCTTTTTTCTTATTTCAAAAATTATGAACCTAATCTATACTTACAAAAGCTTTGTAATAAAAAAGTAAAAAAAAATCAGTCATATTATTCATTTCAGAAAAAAAAAATCACATACAAATATTCAGTCAAAATTGTTTAAAATACTACTACAAAATATTTTTTTAAATAAATATAAAAAAAAATGTCACCTATTAGTTACAAATACAAAAGTAATAAATTTAAACAAATTATCCGCACGTAACGCGGACACGGCCCTGATTTATGATAAAAAGAGTTTTTATGGCCATTTAACTTGCATAATACAAAAATGAGATAAAATGTATGATGTAATGTACAATTAAACATTTATAGCAATTAGCTCTATTAGAAAGAATGTGCATTTTCAGTTTTTAAAAATAAAGAACGTGCTTTTCATATTTTCTCTATGAGACTTACAATATGATGTACCTGACAATTTGAAAATTTTGATGGGTTCACCAAATCTGATGAGTTGTTGACCTTAATAACAAAGACATGTTCGATATGTCACTAACATTGTTATTAGTTCAGTACTTTCTATAATTAATTAGGAAAAAATATAATCATTTACTCATCTTCAAAAAAATCGATCAGTTTCTTTGGAGATTAAGGTTCCTTTGAGATGTGGTGAAACAGACCATCAATCTCGTGCTTTTTATTTCATAAGTGATCTAATGCATAGTGAATGGCAGCTTCTTTATATCTCTGCAGTTTATTGTGAACTCATTCACGCCTTACTCTTGCAAGAGCTTGAAAAGAATGATTGTGCAGCCGTCCGTAACAATCTTGTAGTGGGGATGGCAGACTTTTGTGTTCACTACACAGCCATGATTTAGTGATGAATTTTCTAAACTATCTTCAACAAAGCCTCTTTTAAATATATGGTTTAAAGACAACAACAACAACAATAAAAACACAAGACATAAACAATGTCCTAGTGAAGATCACTAGTATACAGAAGACGAACTTAGGTGCTCACCAAGAGATTTTTATTCAGCATGAAAAAAAAAAGAACAAAAAAAGAGAAGCTCTTATTTTGGGTATACTCATCATCACTATCTCCTTGATCATACAATTTACAGCGTAGGGGGGATCCACATGTAGCCATGCGTCTGCAAATAACCAGCTTTCTCTAGCAGCTGATCTGCTTCTGTTGGTCCTCGGCTTCCTGCTTTGTAAGGGATCGATTTCACTTCTCCCTTCTCTATCCTGTGAAGCAGCGGAGTGAAGATTTCCCATGCTGCCTGTTTTGTGATTGATTACAAAACATATACATGTCTTAAAAGATCCACTCAAATGGGGGGGGGAAAACATCAAGAACTGACAGAAAGTTTGGTTATACTATTCGCTTCTAATGTAACAAGTGAGAGTTTGAGAAAGAAAGACTAGTTGAAAGGAAACGATCTCTTCTTAGTGGTGAATGAGAAAGGAAAAATTACCTTCAATTCGTCTCTGCGAACAAAGTGTTGTTGGTCACCTTTGATTCTGCAGAGAGATTCATAATATGGCGAATCAATGGGATGAACAAATGTTATGACATACAGAACTATTGGTACTATATATGATTTTCAGATTCATACGTGTCAAGGATTAGGCGCTCGTACGCCTCTGGAATAGAGACATCTTGGTAACGTTGCTTATACGATAGGTCTAGTTCACTCTGCACGGTTTGCATCTCCAGACCTGGTTGCTTCACCTGCGCAATAAAGAGCCAAAACATTCATCTTTTAAATGAATATATTTATCTTTTTGATAATTGACGGAATTAACAAAGGTTCATGGCTAATACACATTTGACCATTTGACCGTTCATAGATAGGTTGCAACACATACTTAGCCTATGAACAAAAATGAATCTCTAGTTCTATTTCATATTTTTTTTATAATATAGTAAACTGTGGTTGGTTCATCATGCACTTACAGTTAACTTCATGTACATGGCCTCTGAAGGCTGCAAGCGTATAACAAACTCGTTCCTCCCTTGCTTTTGACCTGTTGCATTACAAGAGTGTTTAGAACAGCACAAGTTTTGGTATCATTACATACACTTGATATCTGAGAAGGTTCAGTTTTGGTCTTGATACATACATTTGAAAATGTCACCAGGAACATCCTTAAACTGAATGCGAATATCTGCCTTCTTTGAACTCATTGCCTTTCCGGCCTTCAGTATAAATGGAACACCTGACAGGCAAATCGATCCATGAGTCACTCTAATCACTACTAATAAAAAGGGATTTTTACATCAATGGATGGACAATGTGATTATTTTCTCCCTATTCATGTTATCCTTAGATGATCTTCCAGACCTGACCAAGAAAAAAAAATGAAAAGATGAAGAGTGAAAAGGGACAAAGTACCTTCCCATCTTTCGTTGTCTATTCGAAGAATTGTTGTCGCAAAGGTCGGAGTGTTTGAGTCGTTTGGAACAGTTGGATCATCTCTATAACCTTCGTACTGTCCAAGAACCACCTCTTCATCCTTTATAGGAATCACTGATTGAAGAACCTGAAGTTGATTTGAAAAACAGTTAACTAGGATTAAATGGCCGAATATGCAAATGAAGAGATCACTTCATCCAATAGTGTCACAAAAAAAAAAAGAATAATCATAATCACCTTCACTTTCTCATCCCGGATGTGCTCGGGTTTAAGAGAGATTGGTTTCTCCATGGCAACAAGGCAAAGAACCTGCAGTTACACTAAAACATATTTAATATACCAAAGTGAAGACAGTCAAATTAATGGAAGTAGCTTTCAATGAACACTTGCCTGGAGCAAATGGTTTTGAATAATATCACGAATGATTCTGAGATGGAAAATTACACAATTCATTAGAAATGCAATGATATCATTGCCTCACATCATATTCAAAGGAACACTGAAAAATTTACCCGTATTCATCAAAATATCCCCCACGGCCTTCAATTCCAAAATCTTCCCTGAAAACAATCTGTAAAAAGAGATTAGCTTATGTGGACCAAAGTCTACACAAGGGGGTTTGGAAGTTTCTGTGCTAAGCGATCAAAGCTCTAACCTGCACGTTAGCAATGTTGTCGCGGTTCCATAGTGGCAAAAACAACCGGTTGGCAAACCGGAGGACCAACTGCAAATGATGTATGTGTAAGAGGATCATCAGTTTGTCTAAAAAGTTAAACTATTGACTAGTTACCATGTTTTGGACTAATTCTTTTCCCAAATAGTGATCAATACGATAAATCTGTGATTCGTCAAACAATCCTCCAATCTGAGAACTCAGTTGCTCTGCAGATTCCAAGTCTTTTCCAAATGGCTTCTCAACAACGATCCGTGTCCATCCACCAACATCAGCTGGAAGATTTAATGCAGTTTTAATTATTTTGTATATAATGTATGTTGATCAACTTAGCAGCAAACTACTCACATTTGTTAGTGCAACATGTCTTGATCATCTTGCATACAGGAGGGTATACGGAGGGTGGGAGTGCAAGATAAAACAATCTCCTGGAAGATCCTTCAGAACTCTTTTTGGAGATTTCTTGCTCTGAGATTGCCTTGTCTAGCCTTTTGAAACCGTCCTCAGAATCATAAGGGCCACTCACATACTTAATCTATAGAAGTTTGAAACCAAAAGTTATGTGTTTTAGTAAACATAAATAAGAGACTGCAATTGTGTAATCAGATATGCTCTAACCAGCTGTAGAAACTTGGAGGACAAAGCTTCTGCTTTCTCAGAAGCATTCTTCACATGAACAAGATACCTACATGACACAAGCTTTTCATTGACTCTCAGAGATCTACCAAAGAAGTCAACTCAGACGCAAGAAAACGAAAAAGTGGATCAACTAACCCACGAATCTTATCTCTAAGCTCCTGGTCAGAAAGGTTAGACCTCGCATATCCAAAGATGTGAACTTCATCCGGATTAAGAAATCCCTGTTTTATCATATAAACCAATACCCATAAAAAAAAAAGAAAGTTGCGTTTAACAATAAAGATAGTGAAAGATCTTAAAAACCTGTTGATAGAGATTGAAGAGTGCAGGAAAAGTCTTCTTCTTGGCAAGATCACCAGAGGCACCGAGCACGATGATGGAGAGGCTCCCGCCTGTTGCAGAGACAGGACGGTGCTCTTTTAGAAACGATTCCTTCTTCAAAGTTGACCTCTTCTCAACGTGCCATTGGCCAGAATCCATCTCCCACAAGCAGAACACGTGACACTCTCACAGAAAAAACAGAAGAACAGCCAACACACAAGCCTGCAAAACTGAGGCAAGTTTAGAAGAGTTTGTATGTTGAATCGAGCATTTCCCTGCTATGCTATCAAATTACAAACATGAATCAAACACTTTTGTGAAACAAACATAATTTTCTTAACGTTACAGCCGCGAATACCCAAAATGAAATGAAATAATAAAAAAAACGGATAACGATAATATAAGTAAGTGAATGGGTCGGATCTTCGCACAGACAGAACCAAAAGGATCATATTAATAACACGAACCGAGCAATAAAAGTAAAAACGATAACAGGACGAAAGAAAACGAGAAAAGATCTCCTCAACCTGCGACGGAAGACGTTAGCTGCCGGTGAGAGAAGACGGGAGGCAAAATAACTCCTACCTTTGAGAGACAGTATGAGCTGCTTTTGATAAAATAGTAGTTCCTACGCTCTCTAGATTAAATTAAAATACTAATACTAATTAGTTAAAAAGGGAATCGTTGTTAAGTCAAAACAAATATTATAATTACGTAAAACCACGAGGGGGAATGGAATACATATTAGGCTTAATTAAATGGAAAAGAATATTGATTTTTTGAGATCGAGAGTTCTAGTGGTTGAGCGTACGCATCCCATGACTTGGAAAAGACAAGTCAACAAAAGGATATGTGACTTTTACTTGATTCATTTTATTTGATTTGAACTTGTAATACCATCCCACTACATGTTTTTGATTTAGCCATAGTCGATGCAACACCATCTAAATGTCATAATTACTCATACATTTTACTACTTTGGCACGAGACATGAAAAAATAGAAGAAGAAATGCTTATATCAATTATGGATGAACATCACTTTTTAGGCCTGATGAAAGCCAAACAAGCCATACGGTATATAAGCCATAACCGACACAATAAGATTGTTATGTCACACTAACTGTCACGTTTCAATTCAAAGGCAACATGCTTCCCCCCACCCTCCCCCTCTGTATCAACGATGTTCAATCACATTTTAAACCACTTAGGCTTTGTGCTCTTCTTCTCCGCGGGTTTGGGCTCTTGTTCAAATGGTACAGTACCAGCATCGCTCGTGGCTGGCTCTGAAGATGGCTCAGCGGGTTCCTCTGCTTTGGCCATGTCCTCTACATCTTTCAGGGACAAGATCTCTTCATTTAGGTAAGCAGTTGAACTTGCACCATCATCTGCAAAGAACATTATTGTGTTAGTTTAAAGATAAGTTCAAAGCTCAAGTTCTCTTCCCAACAAACTCTTTTCAAGTAGTTAAAAAAAGGACAACGCGGGACTGAAGATAATAGAACAGCAATAGAAACTATCTGACACACCATACTTAACCAGCCTTCTAAGATTATTGATCACTATGTATACGTCGTGATCCTTTACTTCTGGTCGACTTAATTCTATGCTAAATTTGCAAGCTATTTTGAAAATTCCACAGGCATAGTATTCTGTTTCTCACACTAAATCTCACAAAGATAATTCTATACTCAAATACATATTGCAATGCAATACAAAGTTTCCTAGACACAAGATGTCTTCTAAAGTATCATGTGAAGTTATTGACACAAACTAACCAACCTTTTGGTTGATCGTTTGCAAAGTAGACAATGGCACCAGGAATGAACCCAGCAGAGTAGAAGTCTTGTGAGAAATCCTTAATCTGCTTCTTGGGAGGAGTTGTGTCTGCAAAAAGCATATACTAGCACGTTGTAAGGTTTCTTCTATGTTGAGAACTGTAAGATTTGAAACAGAGTGACAGAAACATACACAAGTAGAACGGAATATCTGGCTGGGCAAGTGCTCTTTTAACAAGATCAATTAAACACTGTATCTTTTCTGAGGGATGAAATGTCGCCTCCAGTGTGTGGTTATCAGGAAATCGAACCCGGATCACCGCCTACATAGAATCAAATTTATAAATCTCCAGTGGGATAACACTAGTTTTAGAAAGTGAATGAGAACCTTAGTCAGCTTAGCTCGACGAGCAGCTTCTTCTGCTTCACGGAGTTTTCTTGTCTTCAAAGATTTATCTTTTGCAGAATGTAATGTACAAGTCAGAAGAAGTAAAACAAACCAGATAAAAACTCATCTGATTCCTCAGAACATCATACCTTCTTTCTTAGATGCTACAAGACGGTAGTAATCTGTGGGTGTGAGCTCGTAGAACTCATCAGACTCCTCTTCTGTTGAATACAATCACCAAAAACAAAAGACTTCATCAAAATCCGGAGGAATCAGACGAATGCAAAGATTAAGCAAGAATCAGAGATCCATCTCCGTCAACTTACGAGCAAGAGAAGCTTGACTTGGCCTCTGAGAAATGCTCGAAGTCTCGAAAACACGAATCTCTCTCCCATATTTCTCTCGTACACCAGCGATCTTAGCCTGCTTTTTACGAAATCAATCGAATCAAAACTTCCAATTTCGATACAAGAAGAGGCAAAACCCTAGCGGCGAAGAAGGATTCGACAAGCTTTAAAACGCGGAGTAGATCAGTTACAGATCGAGCAAGATTCGAAACACGGAAGGAACTGGAGAAAGCAAATGATAATGGATGAGGGAGAAGAAGCCAAGGCAAGGTATACCTTAGATGAAGAAGAAGCTTCCATGGAATCGTCGTTGATCGAGAGTCGTCTCCGCTTCAAGGTCAGTAGCGTTGGGTCATCAACAATCATCAGAGACCGGTTGGTTCGAGTTTATTCTTTACTTGTTTTGTTCGCCACCGCCTCTACACAAAACCATTTCTGTGGAAACGAGCGTCGTGGCTTTTAGGGGTTTATTAGTAAAATCATACTAACATTTTTATTTTTATTTACTGAAATTTAAGATATCGGATCAATCTTTCGGGAGATTTCAATTTAACCCCTATGTTTTGTTATTTATATAATCCCCCATCTCACTTGTGTTAGATCATTTGCTATTTATTTATTTTTGAACGTTAGATTATATCATTAAACCTTAGAGCATGATTATCGGGGAATTCTTATGATGAAATTCTTAGCGGAATATAAGAACCCGTCTCTTAACTTTTAACTAAAAAAAACTAAGAACCGGTTCTAAACAATAAAAACTATATGTTTTATCTGCACATACCAACATAATTTTTTAATATGAAGATTTATTAGTTTATGTTTTAATTATTATTTTAAAAACCAGTGCGACAAGTTATTATTTATATATAAAATTTTTTTCATAAAAATGTATATACTTATTATTCTTAAAATTTCAAAAATATTCACATATTAGAATATTTTAAAAATATATTTAAATAAATGTGTTTTCTTGATTAATATTTAATTATAAAGTATTTTATATCTCAATTTTTAACTTTTGTAATAAAAATATAATCTCAAAATAATAATCTATAATCTATCTATCTATATCTATCTTCTATAATAATAAAGTTGTCTTCTGCTCTGCTCACAAACATCCACTTTATCAGGAAGGAGGGGGCTTTTTTAGACACATGGTACTCCTATGACAAGGCAAATCTACGTTACGTTTGCTTGGAGTGGGCCGGATGGGTTTTGTAATACAATATATAAGACACCCCAAAATAAGAGCACAATCCCAGATGCTTATGGTTTCACTACCCCACGACACAAGTTTTCAACTTTACTGACACCAAACGATGATTAACTACTAACTATAGTCAGAAAATTCTCCTGTTATTCTTAAGCACCTTATACCTCTAATCCAACCATTCATTCTAATTTGAAAAGGACGATTCTAGACCTAATACGAAACCTGCAAATGACAGAGAAATCAAATCTACGGAGAGACGAAGCTCACAATTATGCAAAATAGATAAACATAATGAGCAAAGGCATTCGTTAATATCCGAGATGATTTTTTCGTTTTATTTCACCAAAATGTTATTAGTAAACCGACCGGTTTACTGATACCAGAGATTCCACAAAAGACAAACAACAAAAGAAAAAATTTGTTCAGAAACTGACGAAAGATAAGATCATACGACGACAGTTAGACCCTTTGTTTTCTTCCTTGTCACTCTTCTATGCCGAAGAAACACATTGCCCGAGAAAGAAAGATCCAGGTGCAACCAAACAGGTCCGTGATCACCTTTCCCCAACCACCTTCAACTTCCCCCACCGAGTACACAACTTTGACAACTCCGGCAGCTTCGGCTTTCGTAATGGCAGTTCCCATGTCATCAGTTTCGAGGATTGCAGTTATAGTCCCCATCTTCACACTGTTCAACGTAACATAATCAAGTCAAATCCACTAGAAAAAAATTACGAAGCATAATAGTCTTTGTAAAATGGCAGTATACTCATCCTATAATAAGTTTAAACCAGATCCGAAATGAAATCAAACGCTAAACAAGAAAAGAGAAGGAGGAGGAATGAGCTTACTTAGAACCAGAGTGGAAGGAGACGTCGGAAACACCGATGGTAGTTCCAGCGAGCTTGATCTTGGCGTAGACGAGGTGTGGGAGTTCTTGGTCAGCCTTAGAGTATTAATATCGCTCGGTTCAAAGAGAGTTTTAAGGGCGTTGGGGTCCAGGTGGGGTCCGCTTTTTTTTTTAAATTTCTCTTATTTTTTTTCCGCAAGAACTGCCTCTTATACTGTGCGTGGACCCTACTAACGCGTGGCAGAGTAAAGAGAGTGTCCAGTCTCCGTCGCACCAAACACAGATTGTAGAAAGCAACAGCTTCACCGACCTTCTGAGCCTCCACGATCAGCTGTGGCTTGTACGCGGTGAAGGTAACAGACTTCTCCACCGCTGTAGCACCATCCGCAGTAGTAACATCTTCCTGAGCCATCGTTGTGTGAGAGAGAGAGAGAGATAAAGAAAGATTTGTTCGTTATTAGAGAAAAAGTGAGAAGGAATGCAAATGCTGTGTGTAAAGGAACAACCTAGAGGTTACTGAGGGTAGATATTTATTGCGGAAGAGGAGAAACGGTCGTTTCGTAACCTGACGAGGATTTTTTTTTTTTTTTTGTGCGACCTGACAAGGATTCTAAAATGGTTTTGTAACATCCCGAGTTGTGATATGTGGAAAGAACAAGAGAATTGATTTAGTACATATGTCACCAAAGTTGACTTACCTTTTCCTGAGACATCTCGAAAAGAACTCGAGTTAAGCGTCTTGAACGGAGTAGTGGAAGATGGGTGACCTATCGGAAGTGATTCGCGATAGCGTCGCAGTGAGCCAAAGCGGGGAAAGGTCGGTGGTGATGCGGTCGATAACAATGATTTCGGCCTTCGAATTATTAACGACCCTAATCACGGATGATTTACCAGTTGGCGGGCGTTACCGCATACGGGATGCTACAGGTTTGTTACACAGCTTATACTTATCTTTCACGTCCGGGGGTATTTGATTTGCCTTTACTTTTTCATTTGGTTACGAGCGTGTACCCCACGTTTCCTATCCCACGGCCTAGACGTCCGCGTGTCTCCCCCTCGTTTGGAACTTTTAATTTAAAAAATAATAACTAAATAGCGAAATTATATTTTATTTTAATAAAGTTTAGTGTTGACCAAAAAAAAAAAAGTTTAGTTAGTTGGTAAACTTGGGCCTAGAATCCAAATACGGCCCACTAGTTAGGGTTTAACCCGACTCGTAATTAGTTATCCGAGCCCGGACCCGATTGCCGTAGGATCTCCGTTTTATTCGCTCTCCTCGATTTCAGTGAAGAGATCTGACCTCCGTTGCACCGTACTTTCGATCCCATCTTAACCGGCGGTTCAACATTTCACCGGCAACGCGGTTTCTGTCGCCATCTTCTTGACCCGGTAAGTTCTCACTCATCATCTCTGAATCTCGCACGCACGGACTCTGAGCAAAAAAAAAAAAGCTTTATAAACTCATCGATATTACTGAATCAAGCTCACGGATTTTGAATTAAATGGCGAGATCCTGCTGTAAAAATATTCCCTTTTTATGCGCTTGATTGGCTCCATGTGTTATTTATTACTCTTCCTTCACTTCTGCCATATTGCTATTACTATTTTAAGCTTCATTTTTGTAATTGCCTTAATCTGAGTTTGTTATTAATGTGTTTTCTTGAATTGTCTCATTTTTTTTCTCTGTGCTCATGTTACTGCACATTGAAACTTTACTGTTTATGGTTCTTTGCTTGTCTGCGTCAGTGCATACTCGTTTTATTACCTCTCTTTGTTTTTGATAAGTCACTGTCAAAGAATTTTCCGTAAGAAGGCAAATCTTGCAAGCTTTGTATGAATCTTTTGTTCATGAATGATATTGAATTTTTTTTTTTTTTTTGGTTATCTAAATATAGCTGTGTGTTTTTTTTTGGAAGCGATTTGGCATGCTTATAAGCAGGTATACATAAAGTTAAAAATGCGTGGTGTAAGATTTGTTATGAGCGGTCAAGGCGTTCGACCAAGGCTGAGGATAGTTGGCGTTGTGATTTTAGCTGCATTGATTGGGCTTGCGGCTTTGTTTGGTCTGCTAAAACCTATAAAGAATGGTTGTACGATGACTTACATGTATCCTACTTACATCCCTATCTCTGTGACCGACGGTTCAACTCCTCCTGGGAGATATGGACTCTATCTTTACCATGAAGGATGGAGAAAGATTGATTTTAAGGAACACATCAGTAAACTTAGCGGAGTTCCAGTTCTTTTCATTCCGGGCAACGCCGGTAGCTACAAGCAGGTAGGTATCATATACCAGGCTTTCCTGAACTCCAGAGTAATGTGAAATGTCTTGCTTATGTTCGGAGTTTATCTCCAGCTTTCATATACCAGGCTCCTTATTGGCCTTGTTTCTTATGTTGTTCGTGCAGGTCAGGTCTGTGGCAGCAGAGTCTGATAGAGCATACCAGGGAGGCCCATTTGAGCGCACATTCTACCAGGAAGCTTCTCTATTCCGTGGGGAAGGAGAAGAAACAGAGTCTGTAGAATATGATTTGTCTAGTCAGTACAGTAACAGACTAGATTGGTTTGCGGTGGATCTTGAAGGTGAACATTCTGCAATGGATGGTCGCATACTTGAGGAGCACACTGAATATGTCGTATATGCCATTCACAGGGTAGGACTTTTGATAGTTTTTCTTCGTTCTCTTCATGAGATGCTTAACTAATAAATAGAACAAGAACAATATTGTTTAGACTGTCAGTTTCTAAGCGCAAGTATGCTTTCACATGTGGGAACTTCTTTCACAAAGTAATAAGATAACGGAACATACTGCTTTAAGTCTTGTTTCCGGATTACATTTATCTCTATTTTATCCCTTATTTGTATCGACTTGTTTTGTTCAGATCTTAGATCAATATAAGGAATCTCATGATACCAGAGAAAGAGAAGGTGCTGCTGCCTCAAGTAACTTACCTCGTAATGTAATATTGGTTGGCCACTCTATGGGTGGTTTTGTTGCCAGAGCTGCTGCAGTCCATCCTCGTTTGCGGAAATCAGCTGTGCAAACCATTCTAACACTCTCAAGTCCACACCAGTAAGTTCTCTTCATGCTTAACAAGTTTTACTTGCCAAAAGACATGGTTTAGGTGTTTATGTATCTAATTTCATCCAGATCACCTCCTCTGGCATTGCAGCCATCCTTGGGGCATTACTTTGCTCGAGTGAACCAAGAATGGAAAAAGGGGTATGAAGTACAAAGATCCCCTGGAGGAAGTTATGTATCTGACCCATTACTTTCTGGAGTTGTTGTTGTGTCCATTGCTGGTGGCTACAATGATTATCAGGTCTGGAAATTTCCACAACTATTTTGGTTTTGGCCTGTTGCTTCCTTCGTTCTTTATGCCCTGATGTTTACTTTGATTGTATTTTAGTCCATATGGGATGAGATTTGATTGCTTTCTTAAGGCTTAATATTTTTCCTTTGGCCTTAGGTGCGATCAAAGTTAGAGTCACTTGATGGCATTGTCCCTGCAAGTCACGGCTTTATGATAAGTAGTACAAGCATGAAAAATGTGTGGCTGTCAATGGAACATCAAGCTATTCTGTGGTGTAATCAACTGGTTGTTCAAGTAGGTAAAAGTTGCCTAATTTGTTATCTGGAAGATGCCATTTTTCAATGAATTTGAGTATTCGTATTCCATGCAGGTTTCACATACGCTTCTTAGTTTGGTGGACTCAAAAACTGATCAGCCATTTTCCGATACTCAGAAGAGGCTTTGGATTTTGACCAGAATGCTTCAGAGTGCATTAGCACAAAGCTTCAATGGAGTGACACCTATGAAAATTTCTAACGAGTTGCCCATGTTGGCCTCAAAGGGTATTTAATACCATCTCTTCCCAAAACATATGCATATCTCGGTTTCTCAAAGTAGAAGTTCTGAAAGCAAGGAGTTAGATTTTGCATTGAAGTTATAAGCTTGTCTGGTCTTGAAGGCTATTAGCCTCTATCAAATTACATTTTCAAGTAGCACAATTACACATAGACAAAGCTGGAGGTATCTTATTGGTGGAACAATTTTTTTAGGCAATTTGTAATTACGAGAACAATTTCACTAGGTGATATGTCTTGGGCAGACATGTTATTCTTTTGCAGGACCCTAATATTGTGATGTCTATCTTTGCAGGCTCTGAATCACAAACTTCATCATGTCCCCTGGATTGGAGGGATGATGCTCTCGATAGGGATCTGTACATTCAAACAAGTACTGTTACAATTTTGGCAATGGACGGGAGAAGGCGTTGGTTGGACATAGAATTGTTGGTCTGTGCAGATAGAATTCAGTTAGTGATGCTATTATAGACTTGTATATCGCTTAAGATGTATGTATTGATATTCCATGACATATCTTGTGTACTATAGGGATCAAATGGAAAGAACCACTTTATCTTTGTTACAAATCTGGCGCCTTGTTCTGGAGTAAGACTCCATCTATGGCCTGAGAAGGAGAAATCAAATTCAAATTTACCGGTTTGTGAAAGGGTTCTCGAAGTTACGTCAAAGATGGTTCTTATTCCAGCAGGCCCTGCACCAAAACAGGTAATATATACTATATTCTCAGATGCCAGAGTAATTCTATGGGATCACTTACAACAATGCTGGATCTGTTTCAAAGCACACACTCGACAATTGTTTCCTATGCGCACATGTCCTCACGTTTTCAGAGAAAAAAAAAAACCAGATTAGCATTTTCGTTAACTAGTTCTTCTTTTATGTATATGTTTGTTAGTCGGAGCCAGGGAGTCAAACCGAGCAAGCTCCCCCATCTGCAGTGCTGAAGCTAGAGCCTGAAGACATGCACGGATTCAGATTCTTGACTATCTCAGTTGCGCCTCGCGAAGTAATTACTCACATCTATACTTTTGCTTTCTTTCAAATTGTAGCAGTTTTCAGATGAGTATAAGCGTGTAACTAAAATGAGACCTTCTATTCCACAGGCAGTATCCGGTAGACCTCCTGTGGCGGTTTCTATGGCAGTGGGGCAGTTCTTTAACCCTAAAGAAGGGGCCATGGAGGTCTCATCTCAATCAATGCTCTTATCCACTTACTGGCCAAAGGTTGTCATTCTTAGAGTGGCCACACTCTTCCTTTGCATATCCAGTGTTTTAAAATTACGCTAGTGAAACAGTTCGCTAACTGTTTTCAGCTGTGAACTAATTTTCTGCAGGAAATATTTTTGAAGGAGGACCATCCTTTAGCTTACAATCTATCGTTTGCGATCAGCTTAGGTCTACTGCCCATAACACTGTCCCTGAAAACTGCTGGATGTGGAATTAAAACTTTTGGTTTACCAGATGGCGAGACAGGAGACTTAGACAAGGATAGTAAGAATTCAAAATTCTCTCTTCAATCCATGGAATCTTTCTTTTGGTAGTTCCTTGATCATAGTTTTGGCTGTTAATCATCTGATCACCCTCTTCCGTGATTTCCAGTTTTGTTGGATTAATGCATTAGTCTTCAGTTTGTAAATTTTTCAATATTGTCATTCCTTTTCTTACTAAAAATCTGATCTTTGTTAGCTCTTTTTAACTATTTTTCACCAGACCTTGTTCATTTTTCAGAGCTTTGCAAATTGCGTTGCTTCCCACCTATTGTCCTTGCCTGGGATTCTGCTTCTGGACTTCATGTGTTTCCAAATCTGTACAGTGAGACAATAGTTATTGATTCTTCACCAGCTCTTTGGAGTTCTCAGAGCTCGGAGAAAACTACTGTTTTGCTACTGGTTAGAAGTCTCTTGCGCAAAGCTAATCTCTGTTATCCTCACTGAAACATTAAACTTAAATGTTTTTTCCATTTCTTGGGACTTCTGCAGGTTGACCCTCATTGTTCATATACTGCAAGCGTTCATGTCTCTGCTCCTGCCATGTCCAGCAGATTTGTACTTCTATATGGTCCTCAGGTAGCTTTACATCTAAGGCATCAGATATATGTATTCACAGTATATTAATCATGCATGTTATAACAGCGTGCTGCATCGTACGATCACTGTGCACGTGTGTGTGTAAAGTGTATCATGGGCTTATCTCTCTTAACAGGATAACTTTTTATTTTTTATTTATTTTGAAAAGAGGTAGCTCTATGATTTACGAGTGATTGAACCTTTCTTCGCGTGACATCTGATATTGCAGATAGTTGGCTTCTCGTTTGCCGTTATGTTGTATGCTCTTATGCGGCAAGCTAATCAGTGGGACCAAAATTTATCTGTGCCACCATTGCTCTCTGCTGTAGAGTACAACTTGGAAATGCCATCCCCATTTCTGGTTCTAGCTGCAATCCCTCTTCTGAGTTCGTTGTTCTTCTCCTTCCTGATGGCTCAACCAATTCCTCCCCTCACAAGCTTCACAATGGTCTCGTTGATATGTTATTTATTGGCCAATGCCTTCATCATTGTGTTAGTTGTTGTTTCCAAATTTGTCTTACAAGCGTTGGCCCTTGTCCACACCACTGTTAAAACTAGGTAAGTGCTTGGCTTTCATCAAAGGTTTGGTTTGATGTAAAACTACTTGTCTCTGTTCAGAAGTAACTGAATAAGTGTCAATGCAGGTTTTCGTTTGCTTCTCTTCGTTGGATTTCTATACTTGCTTCCAGTTTCGTCTGTTTAAAGGTTTGCTTTTTTTCGCTTCTATCCTTTTTACCTAAAGCCATAATCTTAACTGCCTGCTGACTCCTTGCTTAACATGAAAAACATTTGCACTTCGTATCTTCTCTTGGCTAAGTTTTTATATCATCAGAATGAGTTAGTGAGATTCTGTTTTCTGATGCAGGCAATCCGAATTCTGAAGCTCAACACTACAATTGTAATGACACTAGTCGCGGTTACCTTGGTGACCTTTGTTCATCCGGCTTTGGGTCTTTTTGTACTCCTCGCCTCTCATGCCCTTTGCTGCCATAACTCACTGTGCTGGTAAGTAACCTATATTTTGACCTAAACGAGGAAGCAAGAGTAGCTGATGGTCGTTTTCATATTTTTTTTGTTTCATGAAAGTATCATGACGGCATCAAGGAGAAAGGAGTCAGTCGATCAGAAAAATGAAGCCGAGCGTAAAACTCGAAGCAGACAGGAATCTTTATCAGTAGACTTGTCCGAAAAATCATTTGTGGAGACCCAAGCAGACATCTTCAACCATAGGCACGGCCTACTAATATTGCATCTCCTTGCGGCCTTGATGTTTGTACCCTCTCTTGCCGCCTGGTTCCAGGTACTACTCACTCACTCTTTCCACGTTCTTAATAGATATTTCGAAAGTGGTTCTGATAGAATCTTTGTTTTATAGCGGATTGGAACGGGACAAAGTTTCCCTTGGTTTGCTGACTCGGCTCTCTGTGTTGGCGTTATCTTCCACGGAATACTGAACTCGAGACCAGAGTCAAGCATCCTACGCTCTTTCCCATCTCTCTTGGGACACCAACTCGGTCCCCATCACATGTATTTCCTTGCCGGCTACTGCTGCTTCTTCTCTGGACTAGACTTGGCCCCATACAAAGTGTTCTACGCTATAGCTGCGTTAGGCTACATCTCCTTGACTCTTAAGATCTCACAGGTGAACAAAAGCGACCTTCGTTTCCGTACCAAAAGCAGGATACACAGAAACTGAGTTTTGCAGTTGAATTATAGAAAGATTCAGCTCTCGGGTCCTTCACCGCTCCGAAACAGCGACCCAATCCTAAAGGCCAGGTGGGCTGCTTAGGGTGGGTTGCTTAGGGATTTTTAAGTGAAGCCAGGAAAGTTTTGTTGCGATTTCAGAACTTCTTCAAGAAGAGTATTATGTGTTCGTCGAGTTTGTAACGTTTTTATTTCACGTGTTGTTGTGTTTGTATCCCTTAATGTGTCTTGACTCAAATCCAGGTTTCGTGAATTTTGAAAAAGAAAAATTACATCTAATTGTCAACAAATGACTTGACATGACTCTTTTTTTCATTAGAAGTCCTAAAAAGTAACAGATTCATTATTATAATCATATAAAGCTCTTATAACACGCAAACAATACAATCAAACAGAATGAAAAACAAAACAAAACAAAGACACGTCAAAGTTACAGAAGAACTCAATAGATGAAACCGGCCACCAGAGCGACAGCGGCTACGGCCAAGCTGGTAGAGATGTCAGTGGCGGCAACGACGGCGGAGTTTGGAGTCTTTGCATTGTCATTGTCGTTGTCGTATTGAGCCGAGACCATAGCAATCATCAATGCTAACACAAGACACGCCAAAGTCATCTGAACAAAAATATGCTTCATCGTTTTGTTTGACTTTGTTGTCCAAAACGTATTCAATCAATGAAGAGTGGTTGTTTATATAGTGCGAACTATAAACCATTTGCTGTAATAGATATATGAAAATATTTACTAAACTTTTGTCCTATCATTCTGTTAATTAGCCAGCTTGATCAGGAAAGAGATTCTGGATTGGAATTGATTTTGCTTTCACGTTAGTCAGTATAATTTTTTAAAAAAAAAAAAAATAGTTGTCAACTTTCTTTTGGAAATGAAATAGTCGTGTATTCCCTACTGAGAAATATTTTTTGAAGTTCGGAAAGCGATTCATATAATTCATCGTGGTGCGCAAAGAAGGGAAAGTCAAAAGCCTATCTCGATCAAATTATCCAATAGAATTTTTATAGAAAAAGACAGAAATTGTCTAATAGGGTAAAGATAAGACAAGAAAATAAAAGTCCAAGATGTTTTTGTAATTAAAAAGAAAAGGAAAACAATTTTTCTAATTAAGAAGTGCAATCCAAATCCAAAGATGACCTTTCTTCGAGTATTCAATTAGGCAATAAATAATTGATTCATATTCGCGTGATTACATGACGGAGTATAATAGACTGTTTTGATCAATCCATATTATTTTCTGATGCAGCGGCATCTTTACTTTAGGCGCTAATATGATAATTCATATTGTCTTTCTTATCAATGTTTGATTTCCTTATTTTTCTTAAGTTGGATTTATCTTTATTTTACTTTTTTTAATTAGAGTTATCTAAGAGTTATCTAAGTCGGTTTGTGACTTTTAGAAACTATATATAAAGAGAGGCATTGCTCTCTTAAGTTTTAACGTTTGATTTTTTAATAAAGAAGAGCTTTTGGCTTTTATCCCTTGTTTCGATTTGATTAAATTCATCTAAACAAGAAGTTAGTCTTAAGGAGCTATCGAAAGAAACCCTTAATCGATCCAAGAACAGGTCTCGAAGAACCCTAAATTCTTAAATCGACCGTTCACCCATTCGTACGCTGCGCCATTTTCAAACCTAAATTCACGTGACGTTAACCACCATCAAATGGTTAAAAAAGAGGAAGTAAAAAATGAAAGAAAACATTTAGGGTAGATTTAACTAATTTTAAAATAAATATTCCAGTTTCTAATAAAAATATAATTTATTTGCTTCTAATATCTTTCTAAAATGACAACTCTACTAACATCCGTGAAGATATGTAAAGTACGTGCTAGTTTTAAGAAAAAAATATCATTTTTAAAACAGTAATAATTTACGAAATAAATATATCTTCCATAGTTATATATACACGTATGAAGACTGGATTTCGATAGTTTGATAAGAGTATACACAAGACGCAGTTCTCTCGATCGGGTCAGTTCCCAAATTAATAATTTGTCACTTGTGTTGCCATTAATTATGACAACAATCTCTACGTGCATTTTGTTTTTTTTTTGTCAAGCATTTTGGTTAATCTCTCTCTCTCTCTCTCTCTCTCTCTCTCTCTCTCTCTCTCTCTCTCTCTCTCTCTCTCTCTCTCTCTCTCTCTCTCTCTCTCTCTCTCTCTCTCTCTCTCTCTCTCTCTCTCTCTCTCTCTCTCTCTCTCTCTCTCTCTCTCTCTCTCTCTCTATATATATATATATATATATATATATATATCCATTTTTACTATAAATCACGCTTATGTTTTCATGGAAATCCTTATTCATTTGCAAAAAAAAAATAAAAAATCCTTATTCAACTTTATAGAATTGATGATTTTAAAAAAATATAAAAAGAGAAATTTTGTCAGGAACGATTCAGATCTCACATTCTGTCAGGATCTTACCACTTTTTCTGTGAAAAGTGCTTCATACAGTAAATGTTTGTTCCCAAACTCTAGTGCTGAAGCAATTAACAAATTTCGAATCAGTATGGGACTTGTGGATGTGGATGAAAGGAAAAGATACTATTGTTCATTTGAAAACCAACTTAGATACTCATCCTGGAAGAAGAATCAGTTCTAAGGTCTTTCTTGTCTTTTCCTTCAAACACACACAACACCCTACAAATATGACTACTGACTATCACCGCTTTTTGTTTTTCTTCCTAAAATTGCAGATGGTTGATAAGAGAGTTCGTGTGGCTGCCGTGTCTTCATTGGGGAAGGAGGTTGCTGTCCATGGCGTCTCTGTCGAAGATGTTTTGAACCAAAGCAAAACAAATGCCAGTGATGTTATTGTGAAGTGAACCAGAGCAAAACAAATTGACAGTAGTGATGTTGTGGCCAAAAATGTTGGCTTCAAAGACTAAGGTTTGGTTATCCCAGTTTTGTAACAACACCGATAAAAAACATTGCAGTATCCATTTTTAACATAGACTTTAAATGTGCTAATGATTATCTAAAAACCAAATCTACACGTGAGAAAAAAAAACATATTAATTTTGTGATGCATCGCATACTGAGAATTTACATTTCAGGTTTGATATGTTTTTTTTTTTGGTAAATAAGGTCAACTTCATTATGGAAAAGCTCTTCAAAACTTTGTATAGGTTTCGTTTGTTCATGTCAAACACGGATTCCTATTCTCGGTCACTTTGTTTTTTGTTTGCTACTCTCGCTACAACTCTGCCGCGATTGTGTATATATTTGTTTGAGTTTGTGCTTACGGTTACGTTTTTATGTTGAAGTATTTAAACTTTAGATTATCATAACATCGGTCACTACATGTACTATATTAGCTCATGCTCCATCATAATTTTCATATGTAGTGCATTCTTTTAACAGCTGCAGCATTGCACTTTTAATCGGCTCCTTGTTCTTATTTCACGTTCCACAACCATCATCTTTTTACGAACGTAAATATCAGCAGACATTTTTATTATATAACAATTACAACGCACAAAGAAAAGAGTGAGCAAATTTAGAGAAGATAGCGACAAGCGTGACAACAAAAGAACAAGATATAATGAAGAATGAGACACAACTCACAAACATTAAAAATCGAGATGAAGAGTTACCAACTCAGTAGATGAAACCAACGACCAAAGCCACGTTGGCTGCGACCAAACCGGTGAACATATCGGCAGCAACAAACACAGCAGAGTTTGGTTTCTTGGAGGAAGTACCAGGTGCCGATGCGTGGTCGTGGCCATCGCCTTCGTGATGGTCATGATCATCGTGTTCTTGAGCCGAGACCATCGCAATCATGGCCAACAGAAGAAAAGCCACAGTGATCTGAACAAAGACCTTCTTCATCATGTTTGTCTGAACGCTGCTTTGGTTGATGAATAGTGAGATTATAGTCGGATGTTTCTTTGTTTGTGAAGAATGAGATTCTTGAAAGTGGGTTTATATAGAGAAGTTATAAACCTTTTGTGTGAAAATTTAAGATTTTTTTAAAAAAATCTAAAATGACTTAACATTACATGAAACATGAAAGGGCCCCAATACAAACGACCCAAACTCTTTCTTTGATCGAGTGACAAAGTTTTCATTGCCATTATGACGACATTCATGTGCACGTTTGCCAGTTAATGATATCAAAAAACATATTTTTAACAAGTCAAATTATAATTGTGTTCAAAAAAAAACAAGTCAAATTATAAAAAAAATAAAACTAAACTATTTTGTATTTAGTCGAAACAGATTATATAAACAAATTTGCACTCTGATCCCCACAAAAGAAAGGAACTACAAAATTGTCCCACACAAAAAAATTTGGCATGGTCAAAAATATAAAAGGAAGGAAATATTCAAAAACTATGACTAATAATAAATAGGCTTTATTAAGCTGTTGTTTAAACTTTCAAGTCATCCTATTCTAGACCCGTGAGCCCATTTCATCGTCCTTTTCCCATATCAAACGCTGTAACTTTTTGTCCATGTATTTCTCCAACACCTGATCTCTAAGTCCAGTATCATTAACCTCGCAGAATCTCTCCGCCCAATCAGGTGGCTCAACGGGTCTGGTTCCCAAACCGGGTGCCCGATCTCTCGACCCGACATTCTCATCGTTTTGCCAATCCGCCACGTAAGTCGCGACTCTCCTATAAAACTTCTCTTTGAAAACTTCCCACACCTGATACTTGTAGTGATTAATCACCATAACATCTTTATCCACGTCAGCAAATGTGAATCCATCTTTCAAGTGGAAATGGTGCACCACGTTGATCAGCGTCGCGTTCATCGATTCCGGCTTGAGTATGCTCTTGTGCCTCTCCGGTAAAATCACGCGGCAAGTGTATCCCTCCGTGACTCCACCGCGAGGCCGGTTTCTCAACCCCGACGGTCCAAAGCTGTGGCACGGCGTTCGGATCTCTCCGATCTCATTGGAGGCTGTGTAGTTTCTGATGATGCTTGTTAACGTTTCACCGGAGCGGATGTAGTAGAACTCGTCGACGTCGATGAACGCGATCCAATCGCAGTCGTTTCTCGCGCGGATCGCGCAATTGGAGAATCCCGCTTCCTGAGTCTTGATCCACGGCCAGAAATGCCGTGAGATGTTGTAGCCGCGTCGTTCGAGATCCTCGATCTCCGCGATTATATCGTCGTCGCTGTTGTTATCGTAGATGAACCACCGCTGAACGCCGATCCCGGCGTGGTACATCACCCACTCTCTCAGAACCGCGGCTGCGTTTCGCGTCATGGTGCAAACGCACATCTCGAACGGTTTCCGTCGCGGCGGGCGAATGATCCGATCCGGTTGAGCGATCGACGGAAGCATACCGGTTCCCCCTTTGATTCTAACCGATACTTTAACCGGCCCATGGGCTGATTTTGGGCCGTTTAACACTGTTAACGGTGTTCTGCACCGAACGACCTCCTGCGCCGCGGAGATCACGTCCGATCGTATCAACCGGTTGTGTTTCGCGAAATCCCAGCCGTACACGCACTCGTATCTCGACACGTCAGCGATTTTCCCCGGTTTTAGATTAAGTCCCTTGACGAACACCACCGTGGAGTTATCGTGGTCGATCACGGCGTCGTAGACCAGCCAATCCCATTGGTGAGTGGGGCCAGCGGGGAGGTGATCGTCCGTCGTCCATCTCGATATCGCAAGCGATACGACGTGGTCAGGTGGCGTTTCGGGGCACCGTACGATCTGACCTCCGAATTTGTCGCTGTCCACGGCCTCCGGCTTCTCCTTCCGTTGCTTCGACGAATCGCCGCCGGAAGAGAAGACGCAAATCAGATCCTCTTTGGAAAATAACCGAAGAGAGCGAGGGTATTTTAGGAAAACCAGTGTCTGCTCGGGTAGTTTCACCGCTTCGCGAATCGAAACCGCCGGAGACAGCGTTGCGGTATCGTCGAGAACTGCCTTGGTCGCTGAGAAGCTTCTCGTCGAACGTACCAACGGACGAAACTTCCCTGCGATATTTAATTTCAGTTTCTGATAAATATAATTTAAAATAAAAACGTACGAACCATAAATATACCTTTGAAGACGAACATGGTGGAGAAGAGAACGAAGGAGAAGACAAACAGCACGACGAACCAGAAGAACAACCTCCACGAGACTACGACGTCGCTGCCGCAGACGCCACCGAGCTTCCTACGAATTTTCATTTCCTACGCCACCGAAATCGCCGGCGCTGGCCGTTAAGTAATTGTAGAAGAAACTCTGTTCTATGTTTCTTTTCTTTTCCAGGCAACAAACAAAAATAAGTAAAGTCGCTTCTTCTTCTTCTCCTCTGCTTCTTGTCAGGCCCACGAGAATATAGGTTGATGGTTAGCACAAGAATAGAATTTTGAAATTTCTTTTTTTTTTCTTTGATTGATTTATTTTGCAATTTAAAAGGAAAAAAAGAAAAAGAAATAAAGGTGTGTTGCCTGAAGAATATGAAGGGAAGTCACGAAACTTGGAGAACGAGAAAAAAGACGACTCACTAAAACTAATGGTCTCCGATCGATTTAATTGCTTTTTTAAGGAAACGAATTTACTTTCGTCTACGGTTTGTATTTCTTTTACTTCACTTTCTTTTGACGTTTGAGTTTCAGAAAATTTCTTTAAATACTTCTCGTCATGTGATTTTTTTTTGTCATTATTAACATATACTCAATTAATATATTTTTAATCATTATTAACATATATTTCTTCTATTTCATAAAAAAATCTTATTATAATATTTTTTGCTATACGAAAATATTATTTTTATAATTCCAATGTAATTTATAGTTATTTTAAATTTAATGTTAATTGAAAATGTATTGATTTAAATATTTTTATTTATCTCAAATGCTATTACTTAAATCGGTATAATTAATAAAAATATAAATACACTTTAATAATTTATAAAAGTGTCAAAATGATATTGTTTGCAAATTTATCAAAAAAAAAAATAGAGAAAGTATTTTCTTATCACCAACCGTCGAAAAAGATTTTTACATCTTTCAAATTATATATACGAAGATGCCTTGCGTATTATATTTTCACGTCATAATAATCTTTACAGCTTTTATAACTTTAAAAAGGAAATTATTCTCGTTTTGATTTTTCCTACTGAGGAGTGATCATGTTTAGGTAGTACTCAACTCTAGGCCTACTCAACTCTCTTATCTTCATCTTTGACTAAAGCTGGACCAGTATTTGTGGACGAACTGGGTCCCACTCGGCACTTAAATTACACATATCGTTTAATCGTTGTAAAAATAGATACAATTCAGCCCAAAGGGCCTTTAATTGGGCTCAATAAAGTACGGTTAAGACTTTTAGCAGAGTGAGAATGATAGGAGCAAGACTCGTCGTCTCCGGCGATCGCGGGAACAAGAAATGTTTGCGACTACGAGATTGATTTGCCGGCGAATCCATGGCACAAGCGATGTTACCGTTCCGAAACTTTCAGGATTCTCTATTGTATCTCCCAAATACGTAAGCTCTGCTTAGCTAAGTGTTTGCTAGTTCGATAATGATAACATGAACCTGATTGTTTCGAATTTTAACAATCTTGAAGGTTGAGGTAGAATATGCAGATGGCACCAAGTTCAAATTCTCATCAGAGTTTCTCAGAGTGCACAGTCCAGCTGCTGATGGAAAAGTCAGATCAATCGGTGGTGACAAGGTCAAATCTTTTAATACATCAAAAGATGGTTCTAAAACCACATGATTTTTAGTTCACAAGTCTTTAATGTTAGGAGATAGACTTGTGATATCTTGTCTTAATAATGTGATAGCTGCCTATGATAAACAACCTCAGCATTGGATGCTGCTTTGTTTGTTTTGTTTTGGCTTATTGTTCATGACCACTAGCTTGTTGTTCTTACTCCTAACGTGTACTTGGTTTTATATGAATTCTGGTTAAGGCCTATTCTAAATGAGGCTACGGTTAGCTAATATGTTGTGTTGTTGTTTCCCTACTTTATGACTACTAAGTTGCTGCTCTATTGGCTAACCATTTGTAGATCCTTAGTGGGCTCGACATAGTCACATAGATGATGTCTTTTGAACTATAAGTTTAACCACTGCAATGATATTTGATTCTAGTGGATGTAGACATGGCTGTTTCTTTGCGTTATGGCTAATAGTTGTCACTTCTTATTGACGGTTCTTCTTATTGAAACCACAGTCTCTAAGTATCTTAGCAATGAGCCTCTTTTGTCTTATGGTTACTTACTAGTCCGTTAATTGTGTGACTAATCAAACATAAATTCTAAACGGACAAAGCCTTGCATTCTTTAAGCTTTGCTCTTAACACTGTGACACAGTCTTGGTGATTTTGTCATTTGGCCTAAACAACTACATTTTCTTAAATCAGGTGATATCTGGAAGGCGGTATGTAGGAATCATGTCTGCAGAACCGGTGGGAAACTATGGGGTAAGGTAACTTACAACTCCCGCAAGCTCATTATAACTTAGCTATCATGAAAGATACGGAAACTTTTGTTTTATCTTGGCTTATAACTTCATCCGGCTGGTGATGATTCTTTGTTTGAGGAATTCAGGTTAGTGTTTGATGACTTGCATAGAACAGGGATATATCCATGGGATTATTTCTACGAGCTTGGGAGCAATAAGTTTGGTCTCATGAGAAACTATATCAAGACTCTCCAAAAGCATCGTCTCAGCCGTGAACCTCCTCCTCCGAGAAGGAGATCATCTTGATATCAATGTGTTTTAAAACTTTGCTCAAAGTGTTTTGATAGAATCTTTCTTGTTCAGGAACATGCAATCTTGTTGTCTTATGGGTCTTAACAAAGTAGCCCATCTAAATCTGCTTAAATGGTTATATGGTGTTAGTTATTAGGTCGCATTTTATATCAAATGTTGGCAGGTGTTCGCTCGTGCGAGACATTCAGCCCGTAGTAACTATTAAGCGAGAGTGCAAGAGTGCGTGACTGCTTACATTGACGTAACTTTATAAAACCACGAATTTTCTGCAAAATATCAAACACACTAAAGACGTATAAATAATATTTGATCTTTTCTTACTTTCAAGTCTTCTTGCATATATTATTCTCATATAAAGAAAAGCCTCTCACTAACTTATATATTAATAGTGTACATCAAGCGCTATGTAATACTATATTTTTTGCTTTGTATGTCAAAAGTTTCATTGTCAAGCCGTTTTCTTATGTCAAATCGGTTTTATATATTTGAGCTATCAGACATTCCCTACACATATTTCTGGCATATATTATATTTTTCAACGCATATTTTAAAATTTTACGGAGTGCATTTACTAAACTTCAAATAAAAGAAGGTTTAATCATCAGTAACGAACTCAAAAGTAAACAGCTTTATACATACAATAGCCATTAACTAAAACATAAGAGAAAAAAGGAGATATTCTTTATTAAAAAATTATTTAACTTAGAACTCTACCAAATTATCAAATAACTTACCACTAATTATCAGATAACTTACAAATCATTTATAAAATTATAAGTAATAACTAATAAAATAACACAAGTAATTAGTAAATTTACCATTTTTAGCCGATACTTAAAATGACAATTACTTATTTTCACAAGTACAAATCTAAAATTGAACTATTTGTATAAGCTAAATCGCGTAATAAGTATATCGAAAATACCAAATACTCAACTTATGTTTACTTCTGGTTACAAAATATCGCTCTATCTTAACACACACATCTATGTCAAATTTTTAAAAACATTTAAACATCTGTAAAAATATACAAAATATCATTTTTAATTTTAAAGTACCTAGACCATCAATTAATTTTGAAAAGGAACAATACCAACGACTAATTTGGCTTTGGATTTTTGATCTCATTGTGCTTAGTAGCAAATTAATTTTTGATACAATTCACAAAATATTCTAATAACATATAGACATAAGTAACGTCCATTATATACATAGGAAATCATGGATTTAATTCTTCCCCATTTTCATCGATTTGATTTTCATTCTGATGTCTTAATTAATAAAAATCTAAAAATAGAACGTTTAATGAGAAATAAAAATATTCAAAACTTAAAAAGACTCGAAATCAGCGAAGACCAAGTTAACGGAATTTCTCAGTTTTTTTTTTCCTTTTCGCACAAGAAAAAGTATTACTACTTTCGTTCCTTTCGCTTCAATTCTCAACCACTTCAATATCAGCGACCAAATAATAAATCATTTTCTTCAAGTTTTTATAATTTCTAATCCCATTTTTCATTCCTATCCTCAGAAAAACACTGAAATTATTTTAAAACTATTGAATGTGTTTGATTTTATCTTCTCATTGCTCGTGGGACCCGGATCTATACATATTCTTCCGCACCTCATATGTTCGAGAGAAAATCTCAGTTCCCTTTCAACGACAGAGAAAGAAAAACATTTTCTCTTTTCGAAATTTGAATTTCAAGAGACGTTTATCTGACGACGAGAAAACACTATCCACACACAATCTTTTCTGGAGCTGGAAACTATAAAAACAAAACAAAAGCTTTTTATCTTTATATATTTTCCATAGATAGAAGAAGATTGATCTGAAGCTAATAGAAAAATGGGAGAATCTGCAGTTCTAGCTCAT
>CM028700.1:2480368-2682886 GCA_016771965.1 Brassica carinata
CCAGGCATCAACTTCAGAGTGATATCGCTGTAAGGTTGGTCTTGTTGCATATCAATAAGTCCTCTGGACTTCAACACCTGTGATCCAAATGCAAATCAGTTAGAGGTAATGTTGACATAAAAAAGAGTAAGAAACCGTATTGAGGAATCAGTTACCAGTGTCTCAAAGAACATTCGAGCAGCTAGCTTCCTTGTCTTTCCCTCCAGGATCTTTCCCAAACTTAGATCTCCTGAAGAAGAGCTTGAGAGGAATTGACATATCCTTGGATCCTTCCAGTTTTGGCCAAGCAAACACACGGGTGAGCATGCAGATTTAAAGTTTTTTTTTTGGTCAAGTAGAGCGGCGAGTAGTTCAACAGCAGATTTAATATATGCTTGTTTGACTTAAGTTTTATGACGGCTGTAGTAAGTGCTGTATGAGTAATAATATATCCAGGCTTGAATATATCCAATGCTTTGTGTCAGGCTTTTGATAGCTTGCTTTGGAAACTACATAAGTATGTTCCTGGCGGATCATCTGTTGCTGATCTATACGCAGGAGCCGGGGTAATTGGACTATCGTTAGCTACATCGAGGAAATGCAGGCAAGAACATACATTGTTCATATCTGTCATGCATTTAAGAAGATTGTGTATATATGTTCATGTTGATAAAGATTGACCCCAACTTTAAACTTTATCTTGATTTCAGTTCTGTCAAATGCATTGAGGTTAACAAAGAAGCTAGGCTGTCTTTTGAGAAAACAATCCAGAGGTTGCCAAACTCGTTGAATTGCAGCATCACTTGGCACCATGCAGATGCTTCAGTTGTCAGTACTGTTTGCTTTTAGCTAAATAAAATTCAAAATTTTGTTTTGACACTTCTAATGACGTGTGTTTACCTTGTATACAAATTTCTACAGAACCCACTTTCGTGGATTATAGGAACAGATGTAGTCGTGGTGGATCCTCCAAGGAGAGGTCTGGATGCTTCTCTCCGTCAGATTTTGGAGTCTGTTCCCTCCATTGAGAAAAGAATGAGGTCTTCGTCACAGAGGTTATTCAACTTCTTCTAAAAAACCTTTTGACTTTGCTTCCAAAGACCAACATGAAAACTCAAAAGCTAGATCTTTATGGGCATGTTGGTTTTCTCTTCTTTCAGTACAAGCTCGAATGCAAAAGAGGAGAAGAGGCCGTGGATATTAAGAGCAAGGGAACTTTCAGTTCAAGCTGGTAACAAGCTGACCCCTGAGGAGAGCAATACTCTACCGCAAAGACTCATTTATATAAGCTGTGGTTGGGAAAGCTTTAAGGAGGTACTAGAGACAATCACGGATATCACCTATATACTACCAATAAACTCTGCCTCTTTTTGATTCTTTCTAACTTTTAAACAATTGTTTGTTTAGGATTGCAAGTCGTTGTTATCTAGCAGAGCATGGGAGCTGGAAAAAGCACATGGCTTTAACTTCTTTCCCGGAACTGACAGGTAATCAGTTCGTAAGTAACAAAAACTACTTTATGTTTTATGTTCCAGTAAATGCTTACTTTTCAATTGGTGTTTTCAGCATTGAAGTCTTGGCCGTATTCAAGAGAAGGGTTGTGATGAAGAAAAAGAAGAAATCGGGAGTAAAGAAAGTGGGATTAAAGAAAGTGCGTGCTAAGTAGTTAATCTCTGTAGCCGATTGAACTTCAAAAGTCCAGGAGACCATGTAGTGGATGAAAAAACAATTTTGATATGTTCCTTTTAAACAGGAGATATGGTTCTTCACTCACTGTGATTTTACAAGTATTAAAAGAGATCTGTGCAATACAAGTCTGTTTGGTATGAAGAAAAAAGTGCAAAACTGGACAGAAACATCTTCAAGAATGGGAAGAAAACAACATAGCTGCAAAGCCATTTTTACAGACAACAGGTAAAACAAATTTAGTACCGATTCAGTGTGCTTTTCTACCTTTGGATTTTTCCAAGTGAGGAAAAGCTTGTAGAATGTTGTATGCCCTTAGATCCTGCCTGGTTAAGATCCCTACCACAGGTGACCTCTGCAAACGATTTAGTTAGTTTCATTAGAGTTGTTAATAGGCTTTATGGGTGAAAGTATAAGAGAGTGAAAAAGCATATTGACTCACTCCTGAGGCTTGAATCCTGGGAACAATAAGCAAATGTCGGAGTCCCACTTGCCGGAACAGCACCAAAGCCTTGGCCACAGACATGTTCTCCATGACTGTGTAAGGTGTTGTGTTGGTGAGAGGATGGAGATCAACATACATTTGCATTTCAGAGCTTGTGATGGCCACATCGTCAAAGTTGTCTCTCAGCCAATTCATCCCATGGAAACTTCTCCCTGACCTCCCACTCCTCCGTTCTTCTCTTCTCCGTCAAGAACCATCTCTTTTTCAGCACTTTAACTAGGTGAGCTCTCAGGATCAACCCGTGAAGCTCTATATCCCCAGTCCCTAGACCCACTTGAGGAGGTACTTCTGCTTCATCTAAAACAGGGAACGCATTATGCCGTGTTCCTTAGCACATCAACAATCTTAGCAACCTTTTCTACACCTTGCAGGGTTACAACCGAGGCTTAGCATCACCAAGCTCACCAACTGAGAGGTTCCTCATCCACGGCTCCGATTCTTCCAAGAAAGGTAACCCCTTAAGATGCAGTATGATATCATAGATACTTGTTAAAGCTGTCTCCCACAGTTTTGGCAATAAGAAGCACAATCATTGTAATGGGAAGCAAAAGAAGGTTGTTGGTGAGTTCCAGGAAAATAACACAGAGTGAAACAGTCATTCTCATGGAACCAGCCAGTGAAGCTGCACCAAGGACAGCGTAAAGCCCTTGGTCAATGCTAGTGTAAGATCCCATCAACCCACCAAGCATTCTTCCATATGCAGAACCCATGAGGATGATCGGGAGGAAAAGACCGGATGGTGTTGCAATACCAAATGTGAAAAGCCCCAAGATGCAGTAGAGCACAAAGAATATCCAAAGGGAGCCCATGCTAAACTCATTAGGAGTGTTGGAAGAGAAGATGTTCCTGACAGCATCGTCGTTAGTGGTGAGAAGCAGAGTAGCTAGATCACTGTAGTAACCTTTTGGGCAATGGAACTGTTTGAAGTTTCCTGATCTACCATTCGTTGGGCATTTCTCTTCTATCGAGGGTCACAAGGTGTGCATTTGGCCAAGAAAGGAAGACCGTAGAGACAAACCGATGTGAAGAGAGATACAGTAAGAGCAAGAAGCACCTTATGGATCTTACCCTTCCTGCAAAAAGACCAAACAAAGGTAAGTAAGTAAAACACTTTGTAGAGTTTGCACTATGTTTCAAGCATTTCAAAACTTAACTGGTTGATGAGATTGTAAAGCCTGAGAACTTTATGGAGCAAGTGATTGTAGAGGCTCCCAAGAACTCCACCAATGACACCAATCAACGTGACAGGGATTATATCAGTCACATGGTAAGTATAAGTTACGTGACTCACATCAAACATGATAAGCCCTCCTCTTCCAAACAATCCACACTTGCCTGAGTTGCATATCTCTATGAACGCTTAGTACAACCACAACAACCGCTGTGCTGAAGAAAGTCCGCCACAACAAGGCGCTTCTCCACCAAGTGGCGACTTCCTCAAGGGCGAAAAGCACACCTCCAACAGGTGACCTGAAGGCTGCGCACACTCCAGCTGCCGAGCCACACGTTATTAAATCCCTTCGGTCTCTGTCGTTGTTGAAGTAACGAAGCCACCGCCACTTTAACCGGTGGTTGTCTGGTCCCTTGTCCAAGCAATGAAGCTATGCAGGTTCCTATGTGAACTAGAGGACCTTCTTTGCCTAGATCAAGTCCAGCTGCAACCGCTCCAATGCTTCCAATGATCTATCAAACCGTGAGTCAGATAATCAAACTTAAACACATAAATCTCCTTAAAAATGTTCAGAAAACAGACCTTAACGATCATTGTGGTAGCACCAAACATGTTTGGAGTGTCGATGCCATTAAGGTAAGCTTTGATCTCAGGAATGCCAGGACCAGCAGCCGTGGGAGCAAAGCATACACAAAGCACAGTCGCAACCAACGTCAGCCCTAGATTCCCCCCAGCAAAGACCATCAGACCTGTTACATACCTGTTCCCCGACAAGACTTTTATCATTAGATGAAGCTTTGAATTTTGGATGTGGGTGCTGATTACCTCTCTTGGGCGAGGAAGTGACCAACTGCTAAAAGCTTGTAGCCAGCGATGTTTTCCACGGCTAAGTTGATAAGAGTGGCGATAAGACCAGTGAATAGACCGATAAGACAAGCGAATGTCCATTTCAAGAATATGTACTGAAGCACTTGTGTCTTTGATCTTTTTCTCCAATCATGTTTAAACAGATCGTTCTCGTTTATTCTGTCAATGTTTCATTAAAAACATTATTAAAAAACTGAGACCAGGAAATTAAAATTGTGCAGAGAAGAAGAAGATGAAGTGACATACTCATAGTCCAAGCTCTCGATGTAAGAAACCTTTGTACCGACCAAAGCAAGTGGAGTTGAAGAAAGTGTTCGGTTCGCCTTAACCAGAGGCTGGTTCAGTGTGTTGCTCTCTGGGTCTCCTTGTTGTTCTTCTTCTCCATTGTAACTACTACTGTTGTTGACAATCTGGTTTAAGTCTTCTTCCATGAGTCTCTCTTTCTCTCTATCGGATAAAGAAGAACTTTTGGTTGGAAACTCTGCAACAAAACTGTTTTTAAGGTTCTTGAAGAGCTTTCTATGTAAAAGAAAGCACTTCTTCTTGGTGGTTTTCTTTTGTTTTAGTTTTTTTTTTAAAATTTTTTCATGCAAACTGTTTTTTCGGCTTTTTTTCTTTGTTTTGCATTCTACAAAGTTTTATACTTGTACATGTAGAAGCACATGTACATATATACGAGATTTTAATATCATGTGTTGAATCTTTGTTAGACGACGCTTATATGAGAGTCTATTAATTATTATTTTTTGTGAAAGGGCAACGAATAGAGATATATGTAACTCATGCTACACTACAAGATATGAGACAATGATTGGCCACTTACATATTATGTCTACAAATAAATTACAAAGAAAAGGTAAGCAAACTTAAACAAAAAAAAAAGATTATACGTAAAACGAAGGCGATATGTATAACAAAACAAAAACAAAGAACGAGGGATATGATAATTATTAAAAATATACGTAGGGATGTGACTTCTTGACTTGTGGCCTAGTTTGTATATCCCATAAGACATTATCATCTTATCTTTCTTCTTTTTTTACAACAAAAGAATTAGCTAGCCAAGAACTTGCAGTTTATCAGCTTTCTTATACATATTTTTATAAGAACTAGCAGATTATCAGCTTTCTTTAGATAAAAGAAAATAAGATTTATTTTGACTAGAAATATAATACTTTCCATGTTCAGTAGTAATGTTTTTCATTTATTTTATAAGATGTTTAACAAGTTTCTATACATACGGTATTTGATATTATTGAATCTTTAATTTTCATGATTTGTTGAATTCTGTATTTAACTAATTAATAGGTGTTTACCCGCAATTTTGCGGATAGTAATATAATACGGAAAAATTATATTATGTTTAAAGTATTTTATTTTGAATAATAATAAGAAATATTAAAAATTTAAATTTTAATTAAAATAGTCTGATAAACAAAAATTTCAATATATATTTTAAAATAGTTTTGAAATTTAAGATAAATCATTAACATAAATCCAAGTCACTAAAAATATTTCTCTTACCTAAAATCAACATTATTATTGAAGTAATTGATTGTACAGTTACTTTTTATTTTATTTTAATACGTAAAAACAGAAATAAACTAATTTTCAAGAGAGAAAAAAAAAAGTTTGTGTAGCTCCAAAACGATTGTTATAGGTTTTGTAACTCTAGCATCGTCATTACTGATTTGTTTTACTTATGTTTTTTTGATTTGTTTGATTATTTTCAATTAATTTTAATTGTTTTTAAAATAGGTGTTTTTTATATGGTTCTTTCAAAAGATTTGGTAAAAATAAAAACTACATTTTATTTTTAGATATAAATAAGGTATTCAATCTAAAATTGCAGATAATTGATCGTTAAAAACACCTATTATTTTAGCACTAATAAAAATCTAAATCATCAACTATTAAAACTGTAATTTTTTTTTTTTTGAGATTTCACGTAACCAAAGATCACTTAAATAACTTTTACTTTAAAATGTAATAAAAGTGTGACATAAGTTAATATGATTTATTAACCCTTATACATATACATATACATATACATTATACAATTATAAAACTACTCTAATATAAAAGTTGAAGATAACTTATTTTAGAATTATTTTTATTTTAGAGTTGACAGAAATAAATAAAATCTAAAATCCCATCAAAATTATAACAATTTGTAAGATTTCACATATAAGTATTAAATATTGAATATAATAAATAAAATTGAATATAATAAATCAAATATTATTAATCTTTCTATAATTTCGAGAATTAGTTACCATAAATTGTTATTTTAAATATTCTTTAGATTATTTGGCAAGTGATGTTAAATAATTTTAGACTTACTTTAAATTTTTAGATCTAATTTAAATAAAGAAACTAAAAATCATTGACCAATCAAATTATAACAATTTTCTTAATTAACCAATGATCGACATATATGCAGAAAAGTCACTAAGTGATTTCTCTCCCTCAGTTAATATATAGGAAGACTCAAAAATTTTGAGTTTTTATTTAGAACGTATTTGTACTTTGGAAAAGGAGTAATAGTTATGATCCAGACGGTTTTGTTTTAGTTTTTTTAAAATTTTTCATGCAAACTGTTTTTCGGCTTTTTTTCTTTGTTTTGCATTCTACAAAGTTTTATACTTGTACATGTAGAAGCACATGTACATATATACGAGATTTTAATATCATGTGTTGAATCTTTGTTAGACGACGCTTATATGAGAGTCTATTAATTATTATTTTTTGTGAAAGGGCAACGAATAGAGATATATGTAACTCATGCTACACTACAAGATATGAGACAATGATTGGCCACTTACATATTATGTCTACAAATAAATTACAAAGAAAAGGTAAGCAAACTTAAACAAAAAAAAAAGATTATACGTAAAACGAAGGCGATATGTATAACAAAACAAAAACAAAGAACGAGGGATATGATAATTATTAAAAATATACGTAGGGATGTGACTTCTTGACTTGTGGCCTAGTTTGTATATCCCATAAGACATTATCATCTTATCTTTCTTCTTTTTTTACAACAAAAGAATTAGCTAGCCAAGAACTTGCAGTTTATCAGCTTTCTTATACATATTTTTATAAGAACTAGCAGATTATCAGCTTTCTTTAGATAAAAGAAAATAAGATTTATTTTGACTAGAAATATAATACTTTATGTGTTCAGTAGTAATGTTTTTCATTTATTTTATAAGATGTTTAACAAGTTTCTATACATACTGTATTTGATATTATTGAATCTTTAATTTTCATGATTTGTTGAATTCTGTATTTAACTAATTAATAGGTGTTTACCCAATTTTATGGATAGTAATATAATACGGAAAAATTATATTATGTTTAAAGTATTTTATTTTGAATAATAATAAGAAATATTAAAAATTTAAATTTTAATTAAAATAGTCTGATAAACAAAAATTTCAATATATATTTTAAAATAGTTTTGAAATTTAAGATAAATCATTAACATAAATCCAAGTCACTAAAAATATTTCTCTTACCTAAAATCAACATTATTATTGAAGTAATTGATTGTACAGTTACTTTTTATTTTATTTTAATACGTAAAAACAGAAATAAACTAATTTTCAAGAGAGAAAAAAAAAAGTTTGTGTAGCTCCAAAACGATTGTTATAGGTTTTGTAACTCTAGCATCGTCATTACTGATTTGTTTTACTTATGTTTTTTTGATTTGTTTGATTATTTTCAATTAATTTTAATTGTTTTTAAAATAGGTGTTTTTTATATGGTTCTTTCAAAAGATTTGGTAAAAATAAAAACTACATTTTATTTTTAGATATAAATAAGGTATTCAATCTAAAATTGCAGATAATTGATCGTTAAAAACACCTATTATTTTAGCACTAATAAAAATCTAAATCATCAACTATTAAAACTGTAATTTTTTTTTTTTTGAGATTTCACGTAACCAAAGATCACTTAAATAACTTTTACTTTAAAATGTAATAAAAGTGTGACATAAGTTAATATGATTTATTAACCCTTATACATATACATATACATATACATTATACAATTATAAAACTACTCTAATATAAAAGTTGAAGATAACTTATTTTAGAATTATTTTTATTTTAGAGTTGACAGAAATAAATAAAATCTAAAATCCCATCAAAATTATAACAATTTGTAAGATTTCACATATAAGTATTAAATATTGAATATAATAAATAAAATTGAATATAATAAATCAAATATTATTAATCTTTCTATAATTTCGAGAATTAGTTACCATAAATTGTTATTTTAAATATTCTTTAGATTATTTGGCAAGTGATGTTAAATAATTTTAGACTTACTTTAAATTTTTTAGATCTAATTTAAATAAATAGAAACTAAAAATCATTGACCAATCAAATTATAACAATTTTCTTAAGAATTAACCAATGATCGACATATAAGCAAAAGTCACTTAAGTGATTTCTCTCCCCTCAGTTAATATATAGGAAGACTCAAAAAAATTTTGAGTTTTTATTTAGAACGTATTTGTACTTTGGAAAAAGGAGTAATAGTTATGATCCAGACGGTTTTGTTTTTAGTTAAAGACAATTGACAAATGTTACTATGCTACAAGTGGATTAAAAGACTATTTGTTAACCTCTCCTACTCAGCCGATACATAATCCGATGGATCGGCAGTATTTCTGAACACATCAATGTAGACACATGCATGTAAACATTCAAATGTATCAAGCCTTCTTGAAATCTAACGGTTATAAAACCTTCAACTCTTGAGGTGATCAAACAGACAATTTTAGATAGATTACTAATCAGTTTTTTTTTCCTTCGCTCAAATGATTAATTCGAGACACAGACTTCTAACCAAAACGAGCTATTGACCAAAATAAATCGGACCCAGTAGGTAACAATGTACATAGTAACAACAAAACAATAACAATAATAATAGGGCAAGCAAATGTATTGTGCAAACTAGGCCATAAGATTAATTCGCGCAAGAAGCCAACATGTACATGTGGTTTATATCGCAAGAAGAGTATCGAACGGCGATCTTGTCGCTATGGGGCCACTCAGAATACTTGTCTTATCGAAGACCACTCTGCTCCAATTGGCTGTCTCTGGAACTGACACGTGTCCTCTCGTGGTTCATGTGATTTTTGCTCTCCCATTTATTTTATGAGAAAATAAACTTTAAACAATACGAGCTACTATTATTCAGTTAAAGTGTTTTTTTTGGTCAAATATTACTCAGTTAAGTTATTCGTCTGTTTGTCTTCCTCGCATTCATAAATTTACCGCATTATCTATCCAAAAGTAGCGTCACTTATCTATCATCTACGAGTCTATGACTGTGGTAAGGAATTTGAGAGAAGCCATCAGATTTTACTTCTATTTTTTGCTCCCCCATTTTAAAATATATTATTGTTTGTGGAAGGTTCTGAAAGTTGACAAGAAAAATGTCTAACTCCCGTAAGACATGAGATGTTTTTATTCGATATCATATTACAAATTGGTTTTAAAATGTCATTGTTTATTTCGGGTGATTGAAAAAATAGACATTGTGTTTCGTGTTATAGTTGGGAGGGCCACCTCCATAGTTGAGAAAACTGGCATTTACTAATATACATCTTATATATATTAAGCTCGCTTTCAGGGAGATTTTTTTTTAAGTAACAATAAATTAATTATAGGCAAATTTCGTGTAGTGTATTTGTGTACATATAAGCAAATAAATTGGATAAGATTATTGTAGAGAGATTAATACGATATTATTGAAGATGACATTGACGCTGCGCTTATGGACGACTAGCTAGACAACCTCCACGTTTTATGTTTTCTCCAATAATTTTGAAAAAATCACCCATATACAGAACAATATATGTAGCGCGAGTTAGCAAATTTAGGTTTTTTAATTCTCTGATATTGTCATGGGTGTTCTCATAGTGATATAATATCACTGATAATGATAAAAACGTAAACGGGATAAGTGGGAAAATAATATAGAAAGGTATTCAGGCAGAATATGCAAATGTATATATATGGACCGATTGATCCATATATAATTTATCTTTTGTAAGCATATCATACTTTCATAACTTTGCAGTCTATTTCACTTTTCCTCATTTACTCTTTTGTAGTTTTGTTTGTCGACGACTCCTACCGATGTTTTCCTTGATATCAAACCGTTGAGTTACCTGTTTTTAGTTCTTATCTTTGTTGTAAAACATATTGTTATATCTTCGAAAAGAATCCTATCGCAAGATATGTAAACATGCATCATGTAACAAATACCAATACAGAAAAAAACAAGGGAAATTTGCACCCAAAAAAAGCAGTTTCAATCATTCGTTGATAAACAATCAAGGCTTACATACATAACGTACATATATTATTAAGGCAGGACCACTAACTATAATTCATATCAAACTTTAAAAACATTCAATGATTCGATGAAAAGAGTTGACAACTTGCTAATCTAGTTGTAGTTAAAAGATTCCGAAATCTTCACTGGGTGCCAGTTTGAGCATAAAGAAACAAAAAGGTCCAACATCATAAGCTATTTTACAAATCCTGTGAAATAAATTAACAAAGAAGTCCAACAGCAAAACAGTAGGTTACAAATGTTTTTTTTTTTTTGATTTAATAGGTTACAAATGTTTTGAAATAAATTACACCAACATAAGTATCTATGATGTACATCTATTTAAAAACTCAAGCTATATTTATCATACGTTTTTTTTTTTTGCTCTTTTGGTCTCAATTGTCTTACCTTTGTTAGAACAACTGCTTTTACAGTTTCACCTTATATGTTTTGCACGAGTTTGAATTTGTATTTGCACTTAAATACGACTGTTTTATTATTTAATATTAAGCTTACAATTATATAAAGATACTATTAGAGTATAGATATATAATATGTTCAGTTGTAGATATATAATTTTTAAAACGCAAGTATGAATTGTATATTTAACAGAACTATTTGATATATATGTACGTGTTTAGACTTTGGAATGATGTTCACAAATATGCATTTGCGTTTGTTGCCACATAAACCAATTTGTATGATTCTGAGTAACTTCCTGTAAAACAATCATATAATGATGGAATGTATTTTAAAGATTGCTGACGCGTGAATTCTTATCTAATTGGTTGCTTCTTACCTAATTAGAAGATTAATTAGTGGAACATAATAATTCATCGATTAAAATGTAATTTTTTATCTACTAGTGATAGGTTAATTCCACCCACTGGCAATAGATTCCTATCAGTCACTCACTTTCTCTACAAGTTGAAATTTAATAAGGAGATTTTTATTATCAAGTGAAAGAACACGTATGCATTACTTTACGTCCCTTCACATTTTGATTCGTCGATAAAAAGTTGAAAACATGTAGAATCTTATAATATACTGTAACACTCAATATCATGATGCAATCAAATGTACATTAAGCTTAACCCCTGGAGTCTCGGGTAATGAAACTTGCATACTTTTTGTTGTTGTTGTTGCTATGATATTTGTTACGCGATCCTTTGTGATTGCTAAAAAATAAAATATATACAATTCGGTGCTTAAAGTCTTATACCTTATGTGAAACAAAAAGGTTCATAAACCTTATGTCGTTTTCTCAGAAATCAATTTATAGTGAATAAACGGCATGTTTTGGTCTGAAAAAAAGAGTTTTCAAAGGAAATAATATAGGTTATGATATATGGTTAAATATTATTGTAAAGAATATTAGGTCGAAGGAAGGTTTGAGTTGCAATCCTAATCAGTGTCACTTGAGAGTTCACATGAAGTTCACCTAAAAGTTGGCTATACTAAATCTGAGAGCCCATTGAGAGAATGACGCGCCAGATAGTCATGGGCTTTACTACAGCCCACGAAACCCAACAAAGAAACCGAAATGTGCACTTCTTGAATCATTTATTATTGTTGTGGCTCTTGATCAAAGACTAGCAAATCTCATGTCTTGAGAAGCGAAACTAACATTTTAGCTCTTTTTTACTAAGAAAAAAATAGCAACATGCAGTTCCAGAGAGAAATATCTTAGTACATTGCATCAGGAAACCAATATGTATGTGCAACATTATTAAAGCGAAGAAGTATATGTAATCGAAGGGGTTGAAAAATGCAACATTATCAGATGAGTTTTAACACGATTGAAATGGACGATCCAAACCAATATATGAATGACAAAAGGAGCTTATTTGAGAGAAATAGAAACCAATCATTACACGCGAATGAGCTCTAAACATTAGCCAATCGATGATGACCTTTCTTCCTCGCCTCACAAACACTGCCTTCTTTCAACATCAACACCGGGTCATCGGATCGACCGCGAGTGAATCGCGGATTAATAAATCTGCGTTAATTTAAGGTCATATTTGCAACATACTGTTTTCAATCGGTGAAGACGGATTTCAGAACCAAAAGAATGACCAGTTTCTTCAAGATATTTGGAAGATATCAAGACTCTGAAAGAAAAATTTTCTCAATTCATAAATCATTTATGTACCCCGAATGAAGAATACAAGAACGGATAGTCTAACACGTAGTGTCAGGAAACAATTGTCCTTCGTCGTTCACATGGATGCGGACTTACTAGTTTGGTTAGCAGAGTCAGTATGAATCTGTATATATTGATAAAAGAAAAATCAAACAAAAACATTTAAACTAAAGCAAATGTTAAAAGAACATATAGTAAAACAAATTTCCGTGCAAAGCGCAGACTTATAAACTAGTTTTATGGCTATATGGATGGTTTGTATATTTATGATAGTTTTGTTGGGTTTTATCAGTTTAATAATCTTGAGATGTAATCCGATTATGCGATCGGTTCATGGTCGAATCAGTTATTAGATCCAACCAGACTATATAACTGGTTCATTGGTGAACCCGATCCAACCATTGGGTCGATCTGATTTTAAAAACACTTAGAGTGTAATAAATATATTTGACTTTAAAATCTAATTATAACCATAAAACTTATCAATTGTATTTTATATAAGTTTAAAACTATAAATGCTGGTTTGGCCAAGTAAATGAATGAAATTTTACAAAAGCAAGTTATAAACGTCGTTAAGCACTTCTCATGTTCACGTTAAAATCAAATATAATTTACACTAAAATTTTTGAGAGAGAATTTCATATATTTTAGTAGAACTTTCTAACTTTATTGAATCTGTTTCATGCAATAATTACCAAAAACTGAAATTATTAAAAAAAAACAAAAATATATACCAAAAACTGAAATGATTTAACATAAATGATTTATATAACTTTGAAGGATTGTGCTTCCAAAGTTCTCCCACCCATTTGTCAAAACCTAAGCAATGATTAAAATTTTTTAATTTAAAATATAAACAATTAACCAATCATTTGATCATGTTAACCATCCATTAATAACACAGAAGCTCCAAATTTTAGCAAAAAAAAAATAAAACAGAACTCGAGCACAAAAGCACAGCGCCAAAATACAAATATTAAACTGAGACGTTAATTCTCTCTGATTCTTCTTCTTCTTCATCGTCTTCGCCCTTTACTTGTTTCGACATATAAGCACTCTCTTCTCTCTCTCTCTCTACGCTCTCTCTCTCTCTCTCTCTCTCATAATGGACATCCAAAGAGACGACCCAGTGGATAAGATCCCCGTTTTCGTGAGTGCTTTGAATGGCGCTGCTGTAGCGGTAGCCTCTTACATGGCCCTCATGGGAGTTGACATACGCCTCTCTATGTTGCTTTTGCTCCTGGGCATGCTTGGCGCTGCATTGTCTTCTTTCCTTTCAAGTGGGCTCAGAGGAAGAACGTGGATAAGATGCTTTGTTGATGGCTTCTTGGCTGGTGCTGCCTTCTTTTTTGGAGGTATCCTTCCTACCTCTATTGAGTAGTGCCATCATACCAGACAGAAGAATTGAAAGGATAGAGCAGCTCCTGGGGGTTACATTTGGTGTGGCTGGAGCCATTATACTTCTTTTTCTCGTGATGAGGCTTCGTAAGCGGATCCCACTCCCACATGATTCTCATGGTAACCTTAAACCTGACATCCCTTGGCTGGCATTCTTCATTGCCATGGTAGCATCGGTTGGAATGGTCTTGTTAGCTGGTAAAATCAACAACTTAAGGTCAGCGAATCTCCAAAAGACATACAGCTGCGGTCGATACAATACAACACGCAAGCTCTGATACAGTAGTAGTAAGAAGACATTTTTTTTTGCTTTGGGTATGGTGCGTTCGCACTTGAGATTCTTCATGTACAGGTTCTTAGTAAGAAACGTTTTTTTTGCTTTGGGTATGGTGCGTTCGTACTTGAGATTCTTCATGTGCATGTTGCACGTTCTTCTTTTGAATACTTTTCTTTTGTTTCTAAATGAATATCTGGTTTGATGTTTTGCCTATCTAGGAAAGAGTTGCTCGGTGTATGTAAAAGACCATCACCAAAAAACACATTCTAATAAACACTGGGCAGACCGTAGTAGGTCACATGTCCAAACTCATAGGACATTTAGAGCAAATAAACAAAGTGGCGATGATAGTCTTCGTTTACAATTTAGATCAAAGTCCAAGAACATCTTCGCTTGCTTGCCAGAGGTTGAAACTGACCCTGCTGACGAGAAACTGAAGAAACATCTTTGGCAACAGAGGTACCTATCGCTGTGGTGCACTTTAGTACTCTTTAAAGATGACTACATGCTTTACTTCACCGTTAGTTGCAGATGAGTCCAGAGGAGCTGTCACACGCTTCTTCTTCGTTCTTTGTATCTGTTTGGTTCATATGATTGCTCCCCACGTCATTGATCTTTTTCGTTACCAATCTCTCCACATACGGAGAACCGAGAGAGGAAACTGGTATATCTGCACCCATTTCTTTAACTAATTCAGAACTCAAGACTACCGGGGGGGTTTCTGCTCTTTCTTGTTCTCACTTACAACATCAGAGGGTGAATTTGCAACAGCAAGAGAATCTACTTTAGCACCAAAGTCGGTGGCTTTACATTCCGCTGGCACAGAGGTACCTGTAACCACTGATGTAACATCAACCTTTCGATCGCTAACTATTCTACGGTCACTATCATCAGACATTTTCTCTGTCATCGATCTATCAACATTTGCGGTACTCATACCCTTGGCAAACCTTTGGTTTCCCTTCCTTCTGACCATCACCAACAGCGTCTGAAATGTGAAATGTTCAGCAGCCACAGAATCTACATTTTGACTTATGCCAATGGCTTTGCATGTACTTAAGACAGAGAGTTTTCTGTCCTCATCATTTCATCTGCCACTCCATCTGTCTCTGATATAACATCAGTCTTTAGGACACTGAACTACCACTATCATCAGACCTGTTTTCTCCAAACCGTGATGTGCGCACAGCAGTTGGAGCAACATCATCTGAATTTTCATTGCTCTCTAGCCTTTGCAATTCTTCGATATCTGAATCGAAGTTTCTCATCCCGGCTTAGAATCATTCACATCTCTACAGCAGCCGACTGGTCGCCACTACTACTGTCAGTGTCAACAATGGTGGGACCCTTGGCAAAAAAGCTTCAGAAACCCGGGGATACCGAGGGTAGCACAGCAGGGGATTTAGAAATTTCAAACAGCAGCTACAGTGGCTAGAAGATTCATACACACCAGGCCACACATGCATTTGCCTCAGAGTCCTTTGGTATGTATCATTCATTGTCTTTCACGTTTCGGTCAACTTGAGCATGCTTCTCTGAAGGAACAGGTGATGGTCTGCATGGTCCTCGAAAGAACCTCCACTAACACTCTGTGCGACCATGTTTTGGGAGGTTAACATATTACAGCAACATTCAGCAGTCAAGTGTCAGAGTTGATCATTGAGATACTTTCTCAAAAGTTGAAATTCTTTGTGATGAGACGCTCCTGTTGAGCCCAACATCTCTAGCACCTGTATTTCTTTGCTGCCCATGATAAACAACAGCCAGACAGCTACACGAAATGACAAAAAAAAAGAGAGCTTATTTGAGAGAAATATATAGAAACCAATCAAAGAGTCAGACAGCCTCAGCTACACGCGAATGAGCTCTCAACATAAGCCGATGATTAATTACCCTTTTTTTCCTCGCCTCACCAAACACTGCCTTCTTTCAACATCAACACAACACCTCCTCCCTCCTCCTTCACAATCAGAACCGAGATAACCGAATGTAATCAAACCGATCGGTTTTTTCATCGGTGCAAGATTTAATTGACCTAACCGATTATGTTCCACCCGGGTCGATCGGCATGGTGCGTCTGGTGTACCGGGTTCGGTTCCGTTCATTTGGTTTTGTTTTTTTTTTTTGTGCTAGTCTTTGTGTTTAGGGTTTTTTTAGCCGAGCCCAATAGAAGATTTAGTTTTTAAACAATTTGTATTTTTAATGTTCTGTTGTAATCCAAAAAAAAAACTTGGAAAATTTATTACGTAAGTCCTTAGAAAGAAAAGGGTAACCTAATCTACTAAATAAATTTCGGTTCCATCTCTGAGATATATATATATATTTCTTGGCTGCCTGAGGAACTTCTCGGGTATGTATAACAATAATAGAATCTCTCATTAATTCTGTATCATCCATCATCATCATCGTTTTTTTACTAATATTAATTATTAATATTAGTATTGCAGGAATCGAAGAGACGATGATGATGACAGCCTACACGCTCTTGTTCAGTTACATGGCTTTCCTTGAAGCACTCTTTTTCGTCTACATCATCGCATATCTGTTTTTAGGAGAAGACGAAGGAGAAGAAGACATAGAAATCGGGAATGATGGCCACTGTTGCCGCCTTTGTCATGAAGATGTCACAGCTTTCTGATATTCTTCGTCTATCAAAGTGCGAGCGTGCACGATCTATGTTCTTTCAACTAAAAGAGATTTGACTTATCTAATTACCTGCACCTTTTTTTTAATATCGACTTATCAAATTATATAAACAGATGGTTTTTAATTACTATCTTGAGTATCTTTATTATTTTTTTGAATATATATTTTAGTTACTACTTGAATTATGCATACTCGAGGGTTGAGTCCTCCTTGTTTCTAACAGTTTAAGGCATCAATATTTCTTCTTCTTTTTTTTGCTTCCTCCAAACCAAACTAGTATCTTTTCTCACACCTTTAAGGTCAAAGGGAAGTAACTAAGTAAGCTGGTCATGATACTCCGTCTGGTGTTTCATACATCAGTTACCTCATGCTGATTTTTTTTTTTTGAAAACCTCATGCTGATTTGATGTTGAAGAAATATGATTTTGTTTATCATTATGCCTATTGGCACTATAGATTACATAATTATCTGTAAATGCCCATTTATTCTTTGATTAAATAATATAAAATTTAATCGAAAAAGATTAACAAAAAGTCATGTGCGGCTCTCATAAGATAAGACATATTTCGCAATTTGAAAACCAATATACTTTTAACTTGTAAGCGAACGACTTTATGATTGTATGATAAATCACAGGCTAATGATACATTTTTCTTGATTTCCTCGTTGGATTTTTTAAATTTTTTGTAACTTCATTTAGTTATTATCAACCTATATGTTCACAAGTATAACAATTTCAGTTATTTACAGAGATATAATTGAATATAGTTTTAGTTCTTATTATGTGTGCAAAGCATAGCTAATAACTTAATAGAATAGTAGAATATATCATTAATTGGTTCGCGATGATCTACCAGTCTATCCTAGAATCAAAGTTACTTTATTCTTGGTCGGCAATACATGTTATTTCGGAGGTGGGTGTAGACATTATATGATAGTAATTTAAATCAGGAAACGATAAATCCAAAACAGTACTACATTGGAAGAAATTCGAAGACATCCAAATCTTAATACTATATATATTATATAACTTTCTGAATCTCCTAAGTCTAAGTATCTTAGGTTTTTAATATCTTCTTTCTTTAAATAGTTTGCGTTTGGGAAGCCCTAAATAGCTAGAATTTTTATTTGTTGTGAATATGGCGTTGACGGTGAGTGCGGATGAACTGGATTACTGCTTTTGGTGATGGGCATTCTATTGTTCTTTCTCATTGGCTTACTAGCAGTATTTATAATGGAACGTCGTGAGCAAGTTCTCGACGATGTGGAAAATCGACGCTACGGCAAAAATCATCGGATAACCTCAGAAACTGCCTATGCGGCTGTGGAGTGGATCGGTGTACAAATATACCCTCTTCGAGAATGCTCAATTGTGTAATCCAGATATATTTTGTCTCGCCGAGATCTTTCATCTCAAATTCTCCTTTCGAGATAGTTTGATGCCTTTTGGATTTCGCTTTGAGTTCCAATAATATTAAGATCATCAACGCATAACGCGATTATCACAAATCCGATGTTGTTTTCTTTATGAAAACACAAGGACATATAGGATCATTTGTGTATCCTTCTTTGTTAGTGTGTTCGAGACGATTATACCACATTCGCCCGATTGTTTTAACCCATATAATGATCTTTGCAATTTTATTGCACATAACTTTAGGTTTGGAACTTAACATTTCTGGCATTTTAAATCCATTTGGGATTCTCATGATATCGTAAGATCTAATGATCCATATATGCTAACGACATCCATAAGACGCATTCTAAATTTTCATTGGCCGCTAGGCTCATCAGGAATCTAAATGTTATTAGCGTCCATAACAGAGAATAAGTTTCCTCATAATCAATTTTGGCCTTTGAGAGAAACCTTGGGCTACTGAGACGAGCTTTGTATCTCGTAATCTCGCTTTTTCTCATTTTTCTGACAAACACCCATTTGTACCCAACAGGTTTTATATATTTGGGTGTGAGCACAATAGGTCGAATACGTTTGTTTGTTGCGAATCTAGTTCTTGAATCGCATCTTTCCATTTTATCCAGTCATGTCTCTTTTGACATTTATATACTGACTTTGGTTCGGATCTTCGTTTTCTTCATTTATTTCCTTTGCTAAAAGGTATGAGAAAACGTCATCAATATCATCCATCTCATTTCGTTTCCATATCTTTCCATTATGGATGTAATTGATAGAAATCTCATGATTTCCTTCAGATTCAAGATGCTTTATATTGTCATTAGATTCACAATTTTCTTAGTCCAAAATATTTTCTGTTATTTTGGGAGTATCATGCTTTTCACATTCCTTACGCTTAGGAAGTTTATCCTTTGAACCAATAGGTCACCGCTTTAAACGTGTTCCTATTCACGGTATCAACTCCGTTCCACCATTTTGTGGTATTTCAATGGCGTGGAGTATTTGCAGCGGGTATATGTGATTTAGTTACCATTTTGGTATCAGCAAATGCATCGTAGCTGATTTGCTATATTTTGTAAATGCATGATACGCCGAACTTCTAGTTCTCGATTAAGCTTTAGAGGATCAAGGTGTAATAACGATGGTACACTCCATTTGATCTCTTTTCCTACTTGTTTATTGTCTCCCCAGAGTTGGGAATTCTTTCTCATTGAAATGACAATCGGCAAATCGTGCCATAAACACATCACCAGCTTGTGGTTCTAGGTATCTTATTATTGATGGAGAATCATAGCCAATATATATTCCCAACCGTTTCTGCGGTCCCATCTTTGTATGCGTTGTGGTGGTGCTATTGGAATATAAACCGCACAACCAAAGATTTTAGATGAGAGATATTTGGTTCTTTTCCAAATGCTACTCGTAATGGGGAATATCTATGGTATGCACTTGGTCTTATCCGAATTAGTTCTCGCATGCAAAATAGCATGTCCCCATACAGAGGTTGGGAGTTTTGATCTCATGATCAATGGCCTTGCAATTAGTTGCAGCCGCTTAATTAATGATTCTCGCCAAACCATTTTGTGTATGAACATGAGCAATGAATGCTCTACTTCAATCCGATACCATACAATAATCATTAAAAGCTTGGGATGTGAATTCACCAGCGTTATCTAATCTAACTCTTTTAATTGGATAATCGAGAACTGCTCTTAATTTGATTATCTCGAGTTAGAAATCTGAAATGCCATATTTCGAGATGATAACAAACAAACATGTGACCATCTCTACGATGCATCGATTAATACCATAAAGTAGTAGAATGGTCCACACGGTGGATGTATTGGTCCACAAATATCACCTTGGATTCTTTCCAAAAACTTTGGTGATTCTTTGTCAACTTTGGTTGGTGATGGTCTTATGATTAATTTCCCAAGAGCACCGCATCACATGTCATTTTATTACTTTGGTATATATCTTGGGTTTTTATTGAATGACCATGTGAGCTTTCAATGATTTTTCGCATCATTGTAGTGCCTGGATGACCAAGGCGATCATGCCATAATGTAACATCTTCTGGATTTCTTTTTATCACAAGATGTGATTCTATAGCATCAATATAAGTGTGATGCAACGGAAGGAAGTTCTGGAAATTTTTCCAAAGCAAGGCCTTTGCCTGATTTTTCGGTTATATACAAATACTTCTTTCCATTCTCACAGACTGAGTGTTATACCCTTGACGGTATATATCTTTCAAACTCAGCAAAATTTCTCTTAGAATTTGGAGAATATAAGGCATTATCTATGGAAAACTTTGTTCCATTAGGCAACATAAAGTTCGCCTTGCCAATTCCTTCGATCAGTCTCGTAGGACTGATATTGTGTTTATAGTCATTTTATCGACTTTAAAGTAGAGAAATATTTCTTATCCTTCAAGATAAGCGTGCTGCCACTATCGGTATGCAAACTTCTCTACCAATTTGCTTAGTTGTTGTTCCATTTGCTTTCTTATCCATTTCCTCAGAATACTACGCTTAATATCAATAAAGAAAATAAACTTTCATAAGTAAACATATTATGCATCAATAACAAGTACACAATAATTATACATTAGATATTTTGAAATACAACATTATTCGAAAGAAATACATAATATTTTATGGCATCACTAGGCATTATTAAGCTTGATAAGTACAAGCACTTCAATTATTTTGATGAGTGGCCTCGTCGAAATCTCCCATAAAGTCGAGGATTCGAGGTATGTCGATGTTGTACCTACAAGGTGTTCATTGAGATTTACTTCCTTTGCCTTGCCTTTAATAGATTCTTGGTACAATTGGCATAGATGCCGAGGAGTTCGACATACTTGAGACCAGTGTCCCTTCGATCCACATCTAATGTGACGCTCTCATTTTTATGAGTAGGGTTTTCTTGGGTTTCTTTTCCTTTACCCGCATCAGATCGATTCCATGTGTTGGATCCCCTTCCTCTTGGGTTGTTACTCCTTTCATGGTTGTGGTTAAATCGATAACCACCACTACCGAACAAAACCACGATTGTGACCACGCCACGACCACACCCACGATAGGAATAATTTTTCCGATTTTATATCCGTTGCATTTACCTCGAAATGCTTTGGTTCCCGTGGGTCGGGCATTGTGGTTTTTAATGAGGAGTTCATTATTTCTCTCCGCTATTATAAGCACAGCAAGTTCGAGAACCTCGTGATACCCACAATTTGTATTTTTAATGTTCTGTTGTAATCCAAAAAAACTTGGAAAATTTATTACGTAAGTCCTTAGAAAGAAAAGGGTAACCTAATCTACTAAATAAATTTCGGTTCCATCTCTGAGATATAGACATATTTCGCAATTTGAAAACCAATATACTTTTAACTTGTAAGCGAACGACTTTATGATTGTATGATAAATCACAGGCTAATGATACATTTTTCTTGATTTCCTCGTTGGATTTTTTAAATTTTTTGTAACTTCATTTAGTTATTATCAACCTATATGTTCACAAGTATAACAATTTCAGTTATTTACAGAGATATAATTGAATATAGTTTTAGTTCTTATTATGTGTGCAAAGCATAGCTAATAACTTAATAGAATAGTAGAATATATCATTAATTGGTTCGCGATGATCTACCAGTCTATCCTAGAATCAAAGTTACTTTATTCTTGGTCGGCAATACATGTTATTTCGGAGGTGGGTGTAGACATTATATGATAGTAATTTAAATCAGGAAACGATAAATCCAAAACAGTACTACATTGGAAGAAATTCGAAGACATCCAAATCTTAATACTATATATATTATATAACTTTCTGAATCTCCTAAGTCTAAGTATCTTAGGTTTTTAATATCTTCTTTCTTTAAATAGTTTGCGTTTGGGAAGCCCTAAATAGCTAGAATTTTTATTTGTTGTGAATATGGCGTTGACGGTGAGTGCGGATGAACTGGATTACTGCTTTTTGGTGATGGGCATTCTATTGTTCTTTCTCATTGGCTTACTAGCAGTATTTATAATGGAACGTCGTGAGCAAGTTCTCGACGATGTGGAAAATCGACGCTACGGCAAAAATCATCGGATAACCTCAGAAACTGCCTATGCGGCTGTGGAGTGGATCGGTGTCCGATTTATCAAGAGGATCTCAAAGCACTTGCGAAAACACTCCAAAACTCAAACTGCAAGCACATTAAAGCCATCTTTTCCAGATTTAAGGCTGACCCATAGTTTTTGTTTTCGTTCAACTTCTTTTTATATATATATTTAAAATTGCTGAATATTTCAGGGTTTGACTGCAACCACGTTGTATTATATTTTGGTTTTAGCAAGTGTTTCAAGATCTAATAAACCACTTTTCAATAAATGTAAACTGGCTTACCATGTATATTATATATACCCATTATATCTGAGTGTTGGGCGATTATTTATACTTGCTTAGGTTTGCAAGTATAGGTGTGTGATTGTCTCATCATCGTGATTGCTCGAAACATCGTATTGTATAGAAAAGAAGTCCATTCCATAAAACCTTACTTGATATGTATCATCCATAGCTGCAATTGATATATAAAGTACCACTAATGTGATCACTTCGGTACATTGTAGTTTAAGTAATATCATATCGATCCTACACAATACTAGACCTAAGTGACTCGAACTACACACACCCCTCGGCAGTGGCGGAGCCAGCTCAGTCTTTGAGGAGGGTCGTATTCATGACTGATATATATTGCATGGGTCAATATACCCAAAAATTGCAACATTTTCCTAATTTGTAATAAAAATACATGTAAAAATTTTTAATTATAAAAAATCACCTGGGTCATTTGACCACCCTACTAACTACCTGCCTCCGCCACTGCCCCTCGGCCGTCTGTCTTGTGTCATCCTGGACCATCCTTACAACCTGCCACATTCAATAAGACATAAGCAATGTAAACAATTGCTTAGTGAGGCGAATCCGTTAATTCGGAAAACCTAATTCTACCTTATGTCCTTTTCTCAGAAATCAATTTCTAGTTAATATAACGGCATGTTTTTGTCTGTAAACAAGAGTTTTCAAAGGAAAAAATATCTACTATGATATATGGTTTAAGTATTATTGTAAATAATATTAGGTCGAAGGAAGGTTTAAGTGGCAATCATAATTGTAGAGAATTCACTTGAAGTTTATCTAAAAGCAGGCGATATTAAATCTGAGAGCAATGGGCTTTACTACAGCGCACGAATTCAAACAAAGAAACCGAATTCAAACTGAAGCATTTCTTATGTAATAGAGGGGATCCCCTAAGGTATTGAGCAGTGGTGTAGCATTACAAGCAGTACCGGCTCTACACATGTGCTGGAGGAGCTTTTGCACCAGGTCCTTTTATTTTCAATAATTTTCTTTAAGGAATCAATGTCCTATTTTGTCAAAAATATACAGATTTAGGGTCCTAATTTTGGATTTATAAAGATGTTATACATCAATTTTGAAATGGCAAATTTGAGCACTAGGCCCAGTAATTTAATAAGCCGGCCCTGATTACAAGTTAATTTATAATTGTTGTGGCTCTTCATCAAAGTCTAACAAAACTCATGTTTCGAGTAGCAAAACTAACATTGAGCTCTCGTTGCCAAGATAATTTGATTACATACTTTCTTCGCTTTGATAATGATGCAGTTACATACTAGTTTGAGAAGCAAAACTAACATTAAATTAGAGTGTCTCGTACATTGCATCAGGAAACCAATTTGTAACTGCATCATTATCAAAGCGAAGAAAGTATGTAATCAAAGGGTTGGAAAGTGCAAGTAACTAAACTTGAAATGCATCACCTAATTAAGATATATTAAAGCATTGAAAGACAGATCGATAAATGTCTTACCATTGATAAGAACTCATTACCAGAGGCAAGTTACATGCAATAAACGCAATTGGACTTGCAATGTACGGTACATTATGTGCCGATTGATGAATAAGAAGTAACCTAAAATGGAGATCTTCAACCGTGTTGAAGAAGGTACATCACCATCAGGCATCTCCCAGTTATCTTCTTCCTCATCATTTTTCTTACTCTTGGTAGCTGTTGCTGCTTATTCTCTAGTCTCTTTGACTAAACCTTGGCTGAGCCTTAAGGACACCTGAGACACAATACAAACTTAACCATCTCTTCTATGATTCTATCTCAATCCTTGGGAACCTAATAGACAGTGAAGGGTTTCAAAAAAAAAAAAAAGACCAGGTTTCGTATACGGGTTTGGGTATTCAAAACCGGGTGCGATAAATGGGCTATCTTAGACAGGCCCATTACTGGATATCTTTTTACTTACTCAGTTGATTATTTGTTATATTTAGAGGTTTAATTAATTCAAGCGTTTTTAAATATTTCAATGTCTGCTATCTTGAATAAAATATTTCCCATGGGAAGCGATAATGGTGGTGACTGTCTACGTGAATTTCATCTTTATTATAAATCAAAAGAATTGTATTCTTTCGAAATAATATCTATAGTAAGGGTGAGATAAAGGTCCTTTTGGTTGATGCTTAATATAATAGAAGTGTACATGATTTTAAAACTAAGATTTGATGCAACGAAAGAAGCCTTAAGATTGGCCGATCGGGCAGTTGTCGATCTCACATGAATCTTTAGATAAAAGTATGTATAAGTTTTTCTCAGTGTGTGATATAAATGTGGAAATTCGTAATCAATATACTTTTAAAATAAATTATTGGAAAGACAGACTATAAAAAAACCTCCTCGTTTGAGTGTCCGAATTGAACTCCGCTCAGTTTTAAAATCATTTAATTCTTTAGTTATTTATACTGTAAAAGAAATCTTATAAGTTTTAAGAACTGTTCATTGTAACGTTAGAACAAACGATGCTTAGTAATTCACCTTCTTGATTTTTTTCTATACTTCTCTTCGAAGACATGCTTGATGAACCTTAGGTATATTCGATAATTCCCGTCCGACTAATATCTCATTAGAACTGATTAGCGTCTACCAACATCAAATGTTATTAGAATCAACACAATTTGTTGGCGGACCTGCACCGACTACGACTTATAATTATGGCATTCGTGTTTGGTGATACCTTACTTTATAACATTTAATTTGTCTAGTGGACTGACTTTCAAAATTAGTTATATGATGATGGCGACTTCTTATTCTTATCATTCAAATTTTCATATTAAATTGTGTATGTATAATGATTCAGAAAATCATGTTTATGTAATATAATACATAGTACATTTGTCCATTGATGGTCGTTCTCTATTTGGGATATATAGGACCACAATTCTATATTGTTCAAATCTACAAGATTAGGTTGTCTTAGAAAAGATAGTTGAACAAAGACTATTTTTTAGAAAAAATGTTTGTGTTTGTATGTATGAGCAATACAAATATTTAAACAATCAGAAGGACCATCTATTTCAAATATAATTAAAGCATTAGTGTTCCAGTGTTACTCTAATACATATTTATTTTTGTTTTCTACGGCTTATAACGTTCACCCTTCAATCTTTAATTAAACTTTTATGCAGTGAGTTCACTAAATTCTGAAAATAATCAAACGGCTTAATCACGTAATCATTCAAAATTTAAATTGTATAAATTGCTTATGCTATTCTACCAGTACTTTGTATATTTATTACTATATTTTGTACTTCTTTGTATACTTTACTTGTATTTTTCATGTATTTTAGTCGGCATTGGCTGGCGATATTTGTGGGTCTGCCTAGACCCATGATTTAAATCCTAACCCTATTCTAGTACTCGAATGATATATGAGAATTTTGGATGTTCATTGTGTGGGTCAAATTCTCAGATCTTATACACGGTTCAATTTGTTTGTCGTATGAGAGAACCTCAGTTATGTTTGAACTTGCAGCAAACATAGGGTAGGAGATTCATCACTGACTTATTAAAAAAAAACGATTCATCACTGGAAAGCTAGGTTTCTGCAAATATTTGGTGAACTATCTAATGTTGTATGAGTTGTGTGTTTGTATGATTCTTGAGGGAATTCTTTAGAGAGATTTATCTTCTTATCTCCACAAATCTTGATATATATCCAGAGACCTCCCTATCTTTCAGGGTTCTTTTCATAGTTTTCCTTACTTTGAATGGCAAGCGGAGTAGTTATAAAGTGTACCTAACCCATATCAGAAGACTTGAGTTTTATACATGCGGTCAGGTCAACTTAGCTATCTAGTTGTAGCTAAAAAGATATTGATGGTTGTGCGTTATATAGGAATGAGGTGAATACACTATCTCTTACAGAATGTTTAAGTTTTGAATTGATAGCATCTTGGTCACAAAAGGGACCATTTCATCACTATTATTTTTCTTTTGCATTAGACTTTATTTTTATTTTTCTTTTCCGTCTTTGCTAGAGATTTCTTTCTCATATATGAGAAGCCAAAATATTATTCTTTCAATAGATTATTACATGATTCCGTATACTGTTTCTATAATTGTTTTTGTCAACCACAGTTTTTTTATAGTTTAGAACTTCAAATTCAGTTTGATTAATGAAGTCATCAATGAACCAATAAGAAACATATCAAAAGGTAGAAGGGAGGGAGATTAATTGATTGTTTTTGTTTGATACCATGTGTATTAGTAACAGAAGCTTGAGAGACGGATTAAGCTAAACCCTCTCCACTTAAAATAGTGGAGAGCCAACACATAAGACGTGGCACCTGGATTAATCTATTGATTAGGTAAATGTTATTTAATGGTGAGTGTAGAGACCAAAAAATGTTATTAGTGACATTTTTTGTACAAGTGACAGACTAACATAGCTTTGCTTCAGCCCAAAGGATAATACGGCAGTGATCATGGTGGCATAGTAAAAAATCATTGAGCTAAGTGTCCACACTAATTTTGTAGACTCTTTTCTCCAATGAACAATAACTAATCAAGAAGTTTTTACTTTTACTTTTAGTGCGTGGGTTAAAAAAGGCTTAAAACGCTTTTAAAATTTATTCAACATATGCATATATATTTCATGGATTATGGCAGAAAACTTTCATTAGATTAGATGAGCGTTGATGATATTTTTATTTACATATAAACACAAAATAGCTGCTATTTTCTAAGTAAGACGTGCGTATGTTTTATGAAATCTCACCATATACTTAACGTAAAATGACTAAAATATAAACGATAGATACAGATATATATTAGTATATAAACGCAAACGTAACTATGAATAGATTGCAACTGGAGGCAGGAAAGTATACTACTAGTGTGGAATATTCCAGTAGATATGCCGACTAATTTTATATGTTTTCATGATATTAAAGCTTCCTTTCTGCCATTTTCTGATTTAAGAAAACTTTAATTTGCAAGATGAGCTTTAAATAATTTTGTCTTATCTTCTTCTTGGATTTGAAAATCCATTTTCTTTCCTTTTTCTCTAAGCATATTCTCACTCTCTCGCACACAGTCAGACACACATACACACACTTCACGATATATAATATCATAAACATAGCTTTTTTTTTGCCTTTTTCGAGTTTTTACCGGCGATTTCTTGTAGACGAGTCGTGTATGGGTTTGTCGTTGCTCGCTCATTGCAGAAAATAAATAAATAAATCACTGCCTTTATTGCTCTAATATTTAAAAAAATAGTAATTTCTTCTGGCATATTCTAAATTAAGCTTGAATTTTCCCTGCAACTGAGGGTGGGTTACCTTCCTCTTTTTTGGTAAAAGGTTCTGATTATTATACATTTTTACTTTTCATAAAATTTCTTTTTATTTTAATATTCAGTCCCTCGTCATCTCTTTTTGTATTTTTCGTTTATAGTTTTCTTATTTACAGATGAAGAAGATCAACAAGAAGAAGAAGAAGCAGAAAGAAAGAGAAGAGAGCTTACTATCATATTTTCTAGGGTTTGTCTTCCCCTGTAAGTTTCTTGATTTCTCTTCTTTGACTTTTGACCTAGTTTTCTTCAGGTATATTATTACTATACACATATAGACACACACCCTCTCTACTAGTTTTCTCTTGTAGAGTAGACCGTTGACCAGTTTCAGTCTCCACTTCACTGTCTTGATTTAATCAAATCTGTTTAGTTTCTTGTTTGAACCAATAGTGGTTTCAACTACTTACAAGTTACAAATCAAGATTGCTAGATCTGGTTAGCCCACGATTGGCTCGTTTGCCTGTTTTATTTTTTGCTCTTCCAACTATAATAGTACAAGTCTTTGTTGTTTATTATACAAAAAGATTAAAACAATTGGTAACCACTTTTATAATTGATTCTCTATCTGATTGTTTAGTTTTGCACTGTTTGATTCAGTTTTATTTTTTGGTTGAAAATTTACAGAGAGGGAATGTCGAAGGCGTACATGGTAACAGAAGGGCGGGATTATTACCAAGAAATGTTGAGGTTAGGACAAGACCACACCGGCCGAGTTCGGGCAAGCTCGAGCAGGTCCAGGCCGAGGAAGGTTCGGATTCGTGAGTACAAGATTCCGGATCTAAACGCAGATCCATGTTTGGATATGGATGAAGAAGAAACAGGAGAGGTGGTAGTAGGATTCAGACCTCAGGATGCAGATTATTCACTAAACGTCCCTCAGCTTCCTTACGAGCTAGAGGTCGAGATACTCGCACGCCTCCCGCGTTTCGAGTATTGAAACTAAAGTTCCTTAACAAGCGTTTCTCGCGTTTGCTAAAGGAAGGTAAGATATTCAAGGTGAGGCGAGACCGCGGCGTGGTTGAACCGTTTGTCTTTATGCGGTCGACCGGCGACACGAGCTGGACTATGTTCGATAAGGACTTCGAGAATTACAAGAATGTTCCGATGCTTCCTCTTCCTCCCGACAGTTCCTTCTTCCTTGGAGACAAAGAATCGCTTTGCGCTGGGACGCATCTGATTGTCACTGGGAACGAGGGAGAGAGCATCGCTCTGTGGCGTTACGAGCTGGAGACGAGCCAGTGGTTCAAGGGTCCTGCGATGATCACGCCTCGGGTCTTGTTCGCTTCTGCCACCTTTGGAACCGTTGCGTTTGTGGCGGGAGGGTTGAAGATGTACGGAGACACGTCTAAGGAAGTCGTGAACGGAGCCGAGAAGTACGACTCGGTGACGAAAACGTGGACGCGTCTCCAAGGAATGAACAAGAGGCGGCAGTTCTGTTCGGGATGTTACTTGCGCGGCAAGTTTTACGTCCTCGGTGGTAAGGATGAGAACGATAATAACCTGACTTGCGGAGAACGTTACGATGAGGGTACGGACACTTGGGAACTGATACCGGACATTCTTAAAGACGCGTCTTTCTCGTCTATTCAATCTCCACCGCTCATCGCCGTGGTGAACGACAATCTTTACTCTCTTGAAACGTCTGCCAACGAGCTCCGCGTTTACGACACGAACGCAAACGCTTGGAAGAAGCTTGGGGACGTGCCTGTGAGAGCTAAGTCGAGTGGAGGATGGGGCGTTGCGTTTAAGTCTCTCGGGGACAAGCTGCTTGTTATCGGAGCGTCGGCGGGACCTTCCCGGACAGAGAAGATGTCTGTTTACACGTGTTGCCCGTCGGCTGATCCTGAGAACAAGCTGGTTTGGGAGGAGTCTAAACGCAGCTGTGACGTTCAGCTCAACCACTTTATCTTAAATTGTTGTGTGATGATTGCTTGAAGGGTCTTTCTCTAAAGCAAAGCTAAACTGGGATGGTAACTTTTGGTTTTTCTTTTTGTGTGTGGTTTGAATAATGTAAGTTGTAAGCGTCACCAGACGCTGAAACTTAATCACTGTTGTGTGGATTGTCTTTCTTGTTCGGCGTTTTAATTTGTGTCTTGTTGTGTTCCAGTAAACGCCGGTGTGTTCTTCGTTTTGTGTAATATAAGCGTAAGCATCTGTATGATTCAACTGATTGTGTGTAAAAAATAACAAGCTTGTTTAAACAAAGTAATCCTACCTTAGCAAAGAGTTCTTACTGTGGCCCATTTGTACGAACCCTGGAAAACGTTCTTATGGCCAATTGGCCCAATTCTAATGTTCAAAGACAACTACACGCCGTTTTGTAAGTAGGCTATTAAACTGCAGGACGCTTTAGCGTCAAGCAGGCAAGAGTAAAGGCATGGTCGGTGGTTCCACTTAAAAGAAACTTATGTTTCTGTCACTGTTTCATAAATTTGGTCATGGTGCAGGACCGTAAAGACACATTGCAAGATGTAAGGCCTTCAGTTTCTTAGAACGAACTTAGAATCTACAACAGCTGGAACAATCAGTTTGGTAGTATAAGCCTTTAAGACTGACACTGGTGACTTAATACAATCATTTCATATACACTATCACTTATCCTTTTGTTTGTCTTGAATATACATTTGCGTTTTATCTATCACAACAATAAGATATACAATACAAATACAAGAGTTTTTTACAGTACCTGTTTGGACCTAAGAATCCAGTCTCTTTTTTCTTATGTGCCCCTTCTGTATTGTCCCTGTCAAAGCATTAAAGAGAGAGACATTTGAACGATCCGCAAAAGCAAAAACTTGAACTAACATTTCTATGTAACTTACCTATACATCTTTGCTATATATTTTTTTCCCTTTCTGGACGTTTTACACCACTAAACATTCTCCAACGTGCTAATTCGATTTGCCCGTTTCAGGAGACTCCTGTATTCAAGACTCCTTGACCATTCATCAATCTCACGTGCACGAAGAACCGGCAACGGATGTGACAACTGACTCGTCTGAGCATTTCTGTTAAAAACAAGAATTGACCAGAAAGTAAGAATATTTTAAATTTTCACCGCCACTTTTGTATAGTTTTTGACTCTCTCACCTTATGTACCAGCCCATGGGGGATGAAGAAGCTTTGTCATATGAACGGGCTTGTTCTAAAAACGCATCAACATTTAGCTGATCAGCCATTGATGGACATCCTCCAGCTAACTTCATCAAAACGGATACAACAACCTCTTGGAAGCCACATGATAAGAGGTTACAAGAAGAAGAGAAACATCACTAGATATTTTTCGTCTAATTTTGAAGTATTAGAGTTTAAAAGGTGCTTTGATTGTTAAAACTGGTACCTTTGGATCCTGGGCCACAAGAAGTGCTGCACGGTCACAAGTCAGCTCTGCTGAACGTAGCCACCGAAGCATCTGTTCTTCCAAGGTTCGAGCTATCATTTGCCCTAAAGCTACAAACAACATAATTCAGTTTAGCACTTGTTTAAGTCACTAACAATTTTTTTTGTCAGACCGAGACAGAAGAGTGAAGGGACCTACCAGGAACTGTATAAGCCCCAAGAGTAAGAATATTTGCAAATGTGAGCCACACGCCGTGATCACACTTCAGATGGCCTAGCTCATGAGCCAATACAGCCTAAATTCAGGCAAAACTATAAGATTGTTTTGTACAATTAACTAAAATATGGGATTGGCCAATATTAGTAGTAGCAAAAAGCATTGGAACTTGTAATTTCAGAGTATGAACCTGAAGCTCCTGGCGGGTCAGAAGCTCGATGAGGCTGGTGTGAACGACAATGAAAGGCTTTTTACCACTTATCGCCAGTGTATACGCATTAGGAACAGGACTCTGTCGAACATAGAGATCAGGTGCCTCGATGTTCAAAATCTCAGCAGCCTCGACCAACAAACCGTGAAGATCAGAAAGCTGAGACATCAAAAGATATAACAAACATCATGTCTCATTGTTAACAGAAACAAAAAAAAGTATAAAAACGTCCAAAGAAGAGAGCTAAAACCTGGTTCTTGGAGACAAGAACAGAAGTACCAATGTTCTCAAGAAGCATGATCTGTTCCGTCATTGAGCCTAACAGAGCTTTCCCGAACTCGTTCAACCCCGGAATGGCTCTTAGTAACAACGTGTTCTGTAGTTTAAAACATTCAAAACATCCAATCCAAAACTTTGCAAATAACGATCATAGTAACTAACTATACAGGAAGAGCTCTAAAACGAAACCTGCTTATCCAAAGGATGTCGAAAATCATCGGCGTCGAGATCTTTGAACAAGAGAAGAGGCACGGCTCTGCAGATCGGAACACTAACCCTCGACTTCCGGACCTTCTCCGCGCCGAAACCGATGGAGCTCCGTGAATTACGACCAGAAATGAATCCCTTTGGTTGTAAGTAACCTAAACGGCTACTTTGTTCGTCGCTCTGATGGAAACAGAGACAAGATCGGAGCTGAGACTGAGACAGCCATGAGAGAGAGAGAAGAAGCGACGGAGGTGCGTAGGTTAGCCGTAGGCTTTACTATTGTACGCAGCTTTAATTTGCGGAAGAGAAAGGATAAATAAAGAAATAATTGTTTTGGTCTCTGCGGTTTCGTTTCGGAGACGAACACTGTTTACCGACCACAACCGTACTTTTATGGTTAGCATTTGTCGCGCCTTCGTTTTCCCGTTGACCGTTATTTTCCTTCCTATACGTCGTCGTCTATATTATATGACACATTCAATTACTGGGCCCTTTTAATGGGCTTAGATATAGATCTGTTTGATAAAGGTTGATTATATAAACAGCACTTTAGTTTGATTATTTTGTCATCTGCTTTGTTCTTCTTGAGTTTGCTGGAGATTCTGGAAAATTCTTGATCGATCGATCGATTCAAACAGATGTACGTAGAAGATAAATCATATTAGCTTCATTCGAATTGTTGATCATCCTATTTGAATCTTTAATCTAAGTCTTTCGATTTCTACTCTACTTTTTTTTTTGGTAATGGTGGTTTGTTTTCTGATCATGAAACATTCGGTGAATCGGCCTCTGTCACCTGATGAAGACGTGACGGATGCTTCCGTTGAGAATTTCTTTAACCAATTAACCGGTTTATCTCACTTGACTTATTAACCTTAGCACACTTTTTGTTGTTGTTTGAGTTTGTTAAAGTCACGCAAGATTTTTGACCCAGTTCTCTTTCGGTACATCTTGAGAGAGGACGGCACTCTCAACGATTCACTAGTATCAAGTGTTTACAAGAGCTTCCTTACACAACAACCTTTATGTTTCTCTATTCAGCTAGAGACAACACAACAATAAGCTAAAAACTGAACTTACTGATCCTGTGTGTAGAGGAGATGAAACCCACACTCATGGAGAAGAAACAGCCTGAGACTCTTGACCGGATCTCCCTTTACTTCTCCTTGTAGATATTCCTTCATTCTCTTCTCTTTGCTTTTGCTTTTTGCCTCTTTCCTTCACTAATCTCTCTTTGTGTCAAATGAGTGAAATTTGGTTTAGAGACAATATAAGTGTATTCCTAAACCTAATCACTAATGGGCTTTCGACCATAATAAAGCCCAGCCAAAAAACAAACAGATTTCTCATATCTCAGCCACATCATGCCATAACTCAACCACCTCATGACATAGTTCAACCACTTCATAACTGAGCCACAAAGTGTCATCCATCTAGATGCATTCAACTAGACAAAATTGCTCATAATCAACAGCTTCCAAGAAGGAAGAGCTCACGCTTCGAGAAATCATCAACATCAAGGTTTTTCTGAGTTTAATGGGAAAGAACTTTTTTTTTAATTAGGACTTTATGATGAACAAGTTGATTGTGTAGTTGGTGGAGAGTGGAGAGAAAGATAATTTGATGGAGCTCGTGAGGAATAGATTGGTGGAGTCTGGTTGGAAAGATGAGTTGTGGATTGCTTGCAGGTGCTCTTCTCTTATCATTGACTATTCGTTTGAAAGATAACTCTTTGATTCAGGTCAATCTTTAAAGCTGGTAGATGTTGTTGGTGTAACGTAAAGGAAACAACTTTTATTTTTTTTATGATAAATGAACTACCTTTGGTCTAGAAAATAGGTATGGTTGAAAGCTGTAAATTTTTTTTTACTTGTAGGGAGGAGTATGTAAAGAAGAAAGGGAGAAAAGATGTCACAGTCGATGAACTAATCCGAGCGATCACTCCCAAAGCCAGAGGTATATACATAAATAAAAGAACCTTTTAGGATGAAACCGGAACAAAGAAACCACCGTTAACTTATTACAAAGTTGGACTTTTGTTTGTTTCAGTGGACCTTCTTTGTGTATGTGCAGCTTCAATACCAGATGCTGTGAAACAAGAGCTGCTGAACAGAATTCTAAACTTCATTGGATCAGCTGCTGCTCCTGATGGTTTTGTCTCTATGGTGTGGTGGTTTCTACTTTCTACTTGTAGCCAACACTTAAACCGGAGAAGAATTTAGTATTTTACCAATGTATATCATCTTTGGTGTTGTAGAATTAGTTCTTTCCTATTTCAACTCCTTTTTGTACCAAGTGGAACCAATGCCATCCTTGAAGATACCAGTTACCGTAGCCAAAACGATACAAGTTACGATGATTTAGGTGTACCTTATGAGAACCAACCTGGTTTAGATCAGAATACAATAATGAGTTATACTTGAAAGTTAAAACATATGCCATTTAGAACATTTGTTTTTTCTTGAACAAACACAAACAGTAGCTCAACATTGGTTTGGCGCTGTTACTCAGTCTCACTTTCTCTCTACATAAATCTTTTGTTTCAAATCTCTCACAAAACACAGACAAACTCACACATTAGACACAACAAGAACAAGGGTAGTCGCTTATTCGGCAGAGCTTCTTCACCCTTTTGCTTGCCTCAAGACGCACACAACTCCTCACTTCTTAGTAGTAAACCATACATTTGAATTCGACTCTTAGCTAACACTCCCAAAAGCTTACGCTCTTATGGTAATATGCATATATATAGATAGATTTCACATCACTTCCCTCAGCAACGTGGTATTGCAAGGTTGATCGGCTTATGCAGAACCAGCTTGTTCGCAGAGATCTAACAGATCCAAGGTCTGCAACAAAAACATAATTATCAGCTCAAAGGCCCCTCTCCATCTACATCTTAATAAAGGTAAGGGATTCTAAATGCTATGATTTTTTACTAAAAACCAAACTCCAAATCCATGGATACGCACCTCAGGAACAGAGAGCTCAAGGCGGAATTTTGGACCATCGTAGTGGTGAAGAACAGGCCTGAAGGAATCTTCTTCCAAGGCTTTGCAGATTTTCCTCACTCTGATCCTTACCTGTTACATTTGAGACAAAAGAAGTCGAGTTGGATACAAATATCAAAACAAAGACTAAAGGAAGCAAACAATTGTGATCGTGAAATTCACCTGAGCCGGAAATCTCGACTCTCCTTTGCACTTTTTGTCTTCCCAGGCAGTCGAATCAATATTAGTACCTCCAAAAGTTGTTGCCTAAACCAGGAACCATGTCACGATCTGAGATATTATTATGATCAGAGATATCAGAAGAAGAAGGAAGGACGAGAACGAACCTCAAAGATACCATGGAGCTGGTGAGTGGTGTAATTGTAAAGAAACAGAGGCAATCCAGGTGTTATTGCCCGGACAGAGTCCCTGTACCTTGGAGGTAAACCTGAAAACTTATGACAAGATTTAAAATGCAATGAATCGAGAAAGAAAGCATATAGAAAGAAATATGTACGTCCTAGATAAATTACCAAATAGGTGACGTTTCAAGTCCTCCTGCATGGTATCATTGTTGCAAACAAAGATGTAGCCGCCAAGAACTTCATTCCTCGGAAGCGTCTCCGAAGCAGGCAGGGTCTTAAACCTCTTGTCAGCAGCCAAATTATCATTATTGTTGTGCTTGTTGTTGCTCAGCTCCTTGTTAGCAACAACATTGCCACTGTACTTGTTGACTTTCATCATGTTGCCTCCACCACTCTTGAAGTCGTTCTTCTGGAAAACATTGTTCACGTTGTTGTTGTAAGCATTGCTCTGCATCGGAGCCTTGCCCATGCCTTGCACATATTTGCCGTCCAGGTTCAACATGTTGAAGTTAAGGTTGCTGTTGTCCTGGAAACTAAACTTGTCGCCGGTTGGCATGAACTCAGAGTAGGGTTTGGAGAGATCGAGGTTGTTCATCCTTTCTCCTTTCATCCTAGTCTGCTCAGCGAGCTTGGTTGCAACAGTGGACCATTTGTGATCCTCGGAGGCTCGTGACTGACCTCGGAGCTCATCACCCAATTGCCAGAAGCTGTCCATAGTGTTCCTAAATCTAACACAAACACAGAGATTAGCGTTAAAACTCATTAAATAGTTTCCTTCCACATTTTACCATTAATGTAAAATCTATTATCGTATTAGACCATGTTGGAAAGCGAAAGTTTTAAGCTTTCACTCTTATTTGATCAATTCACAGGGAAAGCAACCCAAATCGAAGATAATTAAAAAAAAAAAACAGAAACCTAGGAATTAAAAACCCTAAATTATATCCAATTAACACGCAAAGTTCAGTCAAATTTCAAACATTTCTCAAATTCATAATCGGAAGTTTCGTTAGCTGGACTGAGAAAGCCAAAGCTCGTAATTGATCGGAGTGTTTAACCAAAAAAAAGACACAGAGATTTCGGAGGAGAATCTTAACCGATTAACATCAAAAACCGAAAAATAAGATAACAACAGCACTAGATTTAGGGATTATACAGAGCACAGGAATAGATCGAGAGAGGAGACCTTGAGCTTCGCTTCCTCGATAGTCGCCGGAGATGAAGGGGAAAGACGTCAGAGAAAATTGATAGAAGAAGAGAGATGGTCCTGAATGGTGTGGATCTGTAGATTTATCACACCTACTCACCCAAATACCCCTTCCTTTTCTCCACTAATTACGACATTCTGCCATTTTCCGTATAAGCCACGCGTCACTGCTTAAGTAGCTCCCAAGTTTGAATTTTTTGGATCCATGTTTACCCCTTCTCGACCGTCCGATTCAGTTGACAATTCTTTTAAAAAATAATTAATAGTAAGTTTTTTTTTTTATATGAGGTCTCTTTTGTCTCGAGTTGCACAGATATTTATATTTATGAAATAAATATCTAAAACCCTCTCGGGACAACTTATATTTGTTTTTTATTTTTGTGGAAAAGGAATTGTGTTTTTTATTGACATCCTGCATTTTTGAGGTGGAAGATTTATTTAACCAGAATTTATGGTATTTTTAAATAAGGAAAAAAAAAACAGAATGAATGGTATTCGTTGTTACTCAATTATATATTTGAAATTTTTGAATTTGCACGTGTCTCCAGAGTAAGCTGACAGTGACAAAAGACGAATGAAAAATGCTAAAGAATACGAATAATAACAGGTTCAGAAAAATACGTATATAATACATGGAATACAAAATACTAACTCAAAGTCTCGAGGGAAAAAAATTGAATTACTAAAGTGTAAATAAGCCCACATGGTAAAAGTATTTACCAACCAAAGTTGATTATTATTTTTGCAATACTTATGTCACGATAAATATTGCTTTCTTTATTTTCAAAATCATAGGTCACATGTGAGAATCATTATTACTATATTAAAATATATCATTTCTTTCACCAACAACCTTCGATTTACTTTTTATAACTACGCATTCATAAGGCGAAATATATAAAACTATGAATCGATCTAACATTTTTGAATGCCCTGAGTAAAATAAAAAAATTAATACTAAATATTTGGGGTTTTTAGTTTCAAAATATCAAGATTTGTCAAAAAATGCAAGTAAATAAAATAAACAAAAAATAACTAAAATCACAATCTGGCTATTTTGAAACCATAAATTAATTTATCTAATGTAACAATATGTCTTTTTATATTTTATCTAACTCAAAACTTTAAAAACTAATTCAGTCAAAACTACAGATGGGTGATTATAATTTTATCAAGTTAACTGCACATTAATATTAGTCAATGTTATCATACACATTTCACTATTAATACAAAATTTCATATTTTTAAAATAATAATTATTTAATAATACACTTATTCAATATATCTATTAGTAAGAGTTCTATAAACAATAATAATTTTTACAAATATTATTATTGTCAAAATAACTATAAATTATATTTACATATAAATATTAATAAAATATATATATCGACAAAAAAAATATGATTTCTAAAATTAAATGTCTTACGCGATTGTTTGGATGGATTTCTTTCTGGAACGGTCATGTATCTAGATTAACTTATAAACACAGACACATTCCTATTATATAAACAAAACATATAAAATAGTAAATGGAATTCAATCTTCTTAGCTTCGGCTATAAAAAGAGATCAATCATTAGACCATTACTATAGTTGGTTAACCATCATTAAATTTGAATATGCATGTACATTACTATTTGGTTACCCATCATTAAATTTGAATATGCATGTACAATTTGTATATTTGTCATGTATAAAAGACACATGAATCATTGTCTAAAGATTAAAAATATATAGTTTTCAAATTTAGAAACCTATATCTACCTGCGTTTATGTTTTCAAAACAGGGAAACATACTTTTAGGGGAACATCTTAATCTTGTTTCATGTGATGCTGTACCTTTTTGCGAGCCTCTTTTCTTACTTTTTATATAAGGGACTGATGTACAAATAATTTATGGTTTATTCTCTGAGAGTTTACATTGGGCAGGTGAGATTAGTCACATGACTCACATAACAAGCTCATATAGTCGTTGGATTAACATTCATCACACATATTTGTTTGTTCTTATTCCACCAATTATAGCATCATTTTGTAGAATAAAATCCGATAACGTTTTTGGCAATTGGCATGGTGCCGGAAAAGAAGACGAAGATAAATAAAACTAGTTCACCTAAAAGAATAATAACAGTCGATCTCTCTCTCTGAAGCCCTTTTCTCAAAAAAATAAAATCATACTTTCGTGTTTTTTTTCAGCATCGATTTGTAAATATGATCCATCAAAGTAGCTAAAATAATTTTTTTTAAAGACTTCTTCCCTTTTATTACGAGGTCGACACTGACAGTCATTGCTAAAAACTTTTGTTAGCCATATAACGGCTGAGCTACAAGAAAAGAACACAACTTCTTAGCCTTCATCATGTCTACCATCTCAGCACAAATACACCGAAGCTACTATGTACGAACACATATGCGTGCATGTTAAAATGGTGACGAGGAATCCTATACATAACGCTGCAGAGGCCGAAGGGGATCCCAAAGGGCCGAAATGAAGAAGTGACTGGGGAATCCAACGCTCGTCAGGTCCATCACATTCACACATCGGAAGAGAAGGTAAATGAGTTGTTTCATCCGTTAACCAACTGTTGCTGGACCTGTCATAATTAATACAATTAATAAACCATACAACCCTACACTTGGACACAAGATGTTCCGTAACGTGGACATGGTTGCAAGCGAAGAACCGAGCAACTAACATTAAGACCCACCCACTGAATAATGCACATGCTTTAAGTAAGCTAGCTCGGTAAACCAGGAAACACTTGCAAAAAAGAAAGAAACAGTCACACATACTAGGAGGTGAATTGTTTTAGTTATATTTTTAACTACATGTTCATTAGAGATTTTGTTTTCCTTTCAAATCCTTACCAAATCTCTCTCTAATACTAGCTATGGGAATCCAAGCTGATCTACCTCCACAAATGTTCTCGGAACAATCAAACATAAGTAATCCCAACCAACCAAAACACATATTTACTCCTGCGTATAAACGACTAAACCAACCGAAGCCATGATTTCCAAAGAATCGGTTCTCCTTCAACCAAGTCTCCTAAATAATTAAAGCTTCTTCTTCTCTGACGTATGAAATTTTCAAGCAAATACATGGTTAATCAAAACACATAGCATCGTACGTAGCAACGTTATCCTGCGCATATCGCAGGCACACACTCCTAGTCTATCTTTTTTTTTGTTTGATTAACTACACCTAATCTATCTATCTATAATAATAGATACAGAGTTCTTTTTCTTTTCTTGTATCACCTCAGTAAAAGCTATATTGCTATGGGCTTCTGGTTTCATTGGGCCAATAATTATATAACCATAATAATCTCGAAGACCGAGAGTTGAGTCGTCGTATCCCTTTGAAACTCACCAAATCCGAGCAACCCACGTGTACACGGATTCATTTTTTTGTTTTCCTCCAGCATTATTTTAATCATTAAAGTGAACTCCACCTCTCCTGCCACCCTGTTTCATTTAATCATTCTCGTCACCATCGAAGGTAACCGATTGAACCCCAACCTATAAGTATAACGCCCCGATCATCTACGGCTAATAGGTCATCCACGCCCGCTCACTCGGCCCGTGGACTCCATCCCATCCGACGGCTGGTCCGTTAATTTTTATTTTTTTTGAAAAGGGCTTGCGGTTCGTTAATTTTCCCAAGGCCCAAAAATCTTGTTTACTGACCCTACAATCACCACATAACATTTCTCCGTGCTTTGGCCCCACTCGCACGATATCGCGGATCACTTCCCGATAGGTCACTCATCCTTTAACTACTCCAGCTCAAGCACGCTTAACTCTGGAATTCTCTCTCGATGTGCTCCCGAAAAGGTAAGTGTATATTGGTGACACAATTAGCCAAATCAATTCTTTTAAGCCTTTCCACATATCACAACTCGGGATGTTACAATTCACCCTCTCTCAAAGAATGCAACGTCCTCGTTGCGCCCCACAATAGGTCTCAAGACACCTCTCGGATCAGAACCGAGACGCGCGACCAGGCTCTGATACCACTTGTAACGCCCTGACTGTCCACGACTAATAGGCCACCCACACCCACTCACTCGGTCCATGGACCCCATCCCATCCGACGGCCGGTCTGTTAATTTTTCCAAGGCCTGAAAGTCTTGTTTACTGACCTTGCAATCACCACATGATCTTTTCCTGTGCTTTTGGCCTCACTCGCACAATATCGCGGATCACTTTCCGATAGGTCACCCATCCTTTGACTACTCCAGCTCAAGCACGCTTAACTCTGGAATTCTCTCTGGATGTGCTCCTGAAAAGTTAAGTGCACTTTGGTGACATAGGTAACCAAATCAATTCTCTTAAACCTTTCCACATATCACAACTCGAGATGTTGCAATAAAGGCTATAAGTGTGTTTGTTGAATGCGATGAACAACTTCACTGCTCCGACATTGGAAAAAATATGTCAAGCATGAAATCTAGTAATGACGACTTCATGCATTCTTCGGTTAATTTCAGAAACATCTTCAGCTGTACTTTCTTCGCTTGTATCACCATCACATCACAAGGAGCTGTGGAGAGAACACCAAGGAAATCGACCAGCAATAACCTTCTTAACTCATGGTCAAACTCAATGATTTGGACACCACAAACGGAACACCTAGCAACTCTACTCAGCTAGATCCCACCATCCTCAAACAGGATCATCACCTGGAAGGAAAAACACAGGCTCCCGCTTCTGTGTCGTGACAACCATCTACCGTAGCTCGCCGGATCTATCGCTCCTCAACGCTTTCTTAAAGAGAAAGCGAGTATCCATATATTAAAAAAAAATCGAGTATCTATCTTGACCTCCACCTCACTAACAGTATTTTATATACGATAAAATATTAACTAAAATTCAAAGTTGAAAACTGTTGTATGCGATCTTGCTGGAATTATTACATTTTATTTATTAATACTACTGATTTAGTGAAGTAAAAAAATTCTTTTCTACCACTGAAAATTGGAAAATTTTACTTTAAAAACTAATTTGATTAAATATAGTATGTGTATTGATTTTTAGTTTTATTTTCTTTAGTTTTTTGAGGTCAACACTAATTTTCATGTTTAATTCATTTCGTCTAATTTTATTTGATTCACCTTATTTCTCGTCTTGAAATGCTTTTCCGACCACAAATTTGATTGATTCTCATATATGTCTAATTTTAGCCAACATCTTTTTACTATTTAATAAAATATTAAAGAATGTTTACAAAAAATCTATAAATATACTCCACTTTAAAGTCTATAAAATTATCTTTATCAACAAATATTTTAGTAGAACATATGAACTATCTTATATTTATGTTAGTTATTGCTATGCGTTTTGGTTTGAATCAAGGTTATTATGGGTGTAAGCCGAACACTTTAGAATTTCAAAATAAACTCAATCCAGGTAGTATTCTCAAAGTTAATTGCTCATCCAACGAAGGCGTAGTTGAGAATCTCCATGAGTTAAAAGTCAATGACATATATCAAATTCCGGTTAGAGAATTTGGACCAGGAAACAGAATTGTATGGCGTTGCCTCTTACGACATGGACAGAAAGTAGAAAATTTTCAAATTCTATGGCGCGCATATAGAGGAGCCACTTTGTATCGATGTGGTGAAATACGTTCATGGATTGCTAAAGTTGATGGAATTTACTTAGAGAAAAATAATAAAACAAAGGGATTCCAATTTTATTGGATCGTTGCTAAACAATAAGTTTTATCTTTTTAAAAGCTATTTACATATGATGGTAAAACTATTTTTTGCCCATATGAAATAAATTATTATTTTAATTTGATAAAATAATATACAAAGAAATGTACGAATTTATTCAGTCTAGAATAAGAATGACTAGTAACCTTCACGTGTTAATTTTTTTTATTTTTATAAAAGATATATGTTAAACATTTTTTGTTATGATGTTTACCGTGTGAGAAAGTGATCACTACAAGAAAATTGCGTTTTAATAGCAGGACAGCATAGCGTTTTTTTCGATTGTGCTATGATTGATATGCCTCTCGTTTTAACATAACGTTTGTATTTTCGAAAACACTATGATAGAGTGCTATATTTAGAAACGCTATGATAACTTCTGATTTAACAGCAAATATAACTAAACGTTATGTTTTCCTTTTAAATCCCTAAACCCTAAATAAGTTTTTAAACCCTAAACTCTAAATACAAAATCTAACTCTAATATTATAACACCAAAACTTAAAATTAGCTTCAAATCTTAAATATAAACTCAAAGATTAATCTTTTTAAAAAATTAATCTCAAATCTTAGATTCAATACCTCTAAACCTTTAACTCTCAGATCATATACTTTAAACCTCTATTCTAAATTCCAAACTTTAAATATATCTCTAAATAAAAACTTTTTAAATTTAATACATCAAATCTTAAATTATACATCATAAATATAAGTTTATTTATATATGTTCTTTACACTAATTATATAGAAATATTTCCTAAACTCTAAATAAACTTGGGAGCCCTATACTATAAAAATGCAAAATTTAAACACTAATACAGTAATAATCTCTATAATATTTTAGAACTTAATCTCTAAAAATAATAAATGTTATAATAACATATTTTTTGAATCTCTAAACTCTAAATAAACTTCTGAACCCTATACTATAAAAATGAAAAATTTAAACACTAATACAGTAATAATCTCTATAATATTTTAGAACTTAAACTCAAAATCTTATATATAAAATTATAAACTTAAATATGTTAAAATTAAACACCAAACCTATATACATTAAATCCAAACCCTATATCATGCATAATCTCTAAATCGAAAATCCTAAACTTCATATTTGATAGTTCTAAAATTTCAATACTAATACATTTATTCTAAATTTCAAACTTTAAATCAAAACTTTTAAAACTTAATACATCAAATCTTAAAATGTAAATCATAAAAATATTAATTTATTTACATATGTACTAGTTAACACTTATTATATATCTTAAATTTATCTACAAATATACTTTACATAAATACATTTTTAATAAAATTTCTTATAAAAATAAAATCTAGTCACTTTGTTAAAGTTATGTATAATTAAATTTATAAATATAAATGATAATTTAATTCTATAAAGATAAATTACTTAACAATCAAATTATAATATTTAACCAACTATTAAATAAAAAACAGTTATTGATTGATCACTTTTGACCATTGATATTTTTAATCTAATGGCTATAAATCATTCTTTTGTTACTCTCTCTCTCTCTCTCTCTCTCTCTCTCTCTCTCTCTCTCTCTCTCTCTCTCTCTCTCTCTCTCTCTCTCTCTCTCTCTCTCTCTCTCTCTCTCTCTCTCTCTCTCTCTCTCTCTCTCTCTCTCTCTCTCTCTCTCTCTCTCTCTCTCTCTCTCTCTCTCTCTCTCTCTCTCTCTCTCTCTCTCTCTCTCTCTCTCTCTCTCTCTCTCTCTCTCTCTCTCTCTCTCTCTCTCTCTCTCTCTCTCTCTCTCTCTCTCTCTCTCTCTCTCTCTCTCTCTCTCTCTCTCTCTCTCTCTCTCTCTCTCTCTCTCTCTCTCTCTCTCTCTCTCTCTCTCTCTCTCTCTCTCTCTCTCTCTCTCTCTCTCTCTCTCTCTCTCTCTCTCTCTCTCTCTCTCTCTCTCTCTCTCTCTCTCTCTCTCTCTCTCTCTCTCTCTCTCTCTCTCTCTCTCTCTCTCTCTCTCTCTCTCTCTCTCTCTCTCTCTCTCTCTCTCTCTCTCTCTCTCTCTCTCTCTCTCTCTCTCTCTCTCTCTCTCTCTCTCTCTCTCTCTCTCTCTCTCTCTCTCTCTCTCTCTCTCTCTCTCTCTCTCTCTCTCTCTCTCTCTCTCTCTCTCTCTCTCTCTCTCTCTCTCTCTCTCTCTCTCTCTCTCTCTCTCTCTCTCTCTCTCTCTCTCTCTCTCTCTCTCTCTCTCTCTCTCTCTCTCTCTCTCTCTCTCTCTCTCTCTCTCTCTCTCTCTCTCTCTCTCTCTCTCTCTCTCTCTCTCTCTCTCTCTCTCTCTCTCTCTCTCTCTCTCTCTCTCTCTCTCTCTCTCTCTCTCTCTCTCTCTCTCTCTCTCTCTCTCTCTCTCTCTCTCTCTCTCTCTCTCTCTCTCTCTCTCTCTCTCTCTCTCTCTCTCTCTCTCTCTCTCTCTCTCTCTCTCTCTCTCTCTCTCTCTCTCTCTCTCTCTCTCTCTCTCTCTCTCTCTCTCTCTCTCTCTCTCTCTCTCTCTCTCTCTCTCTCTCTCTCTCTCTCTCTCTCTCTCTCTCTCTCTCTCTCTCTCTCTCTCTCTCTCTCTCTCTCTCTCTCTCTCTCTCTCTCTCTCTCTCTCTCTCTCTCTCTCTCTCTCTCTCTCTCTCTCTCTCTCTCTCTCTCTCTCTCTCTCTCTCTCTCTCTCTCTCTCTCTCTCTCTCTCTCTCTCTCTCTCTCTCTCTCTCTCTCTCTCTCTCTCTCTCTCTCTCTCTCTCTCTCTCTCTCTCTCTCTCTCTCTCTCTCTCTCTCTCTCTCTCTCTCTCTCTCTCTCTCTCTCTCTCTCTCTCTCTCTCTCTCTCTCTCTCTCTCTCTCTCTCTCTCTCTCTTTTAAAATCGAAAATTTTGTTCATGTTAGAGTGGTGATTGTTAGCAGATGTGGTGGTCACTGGGTTTGAGGTGAGGAAGCGACAGAGACTCTGCTGGTCGTGGGGCTTGCGGTGAGGATGCGACGGCGAAGGTGGTGGTCGGCCAGTGAGGATTGCAAGATGAAGAAGACGATGAAGATGGTGGTGGAGTGGCGGCTGCCTAGGTTTAGTTAGTTATCAATTAGGTTAAAATTTGGTTTAGGTTTAAGTTATTGGTTTATTTGGTTTAGTTCCTTTTCATTTAATTAGATTTTTTATATTTTTGTAAACCAATTTTAATTATATATAAACGAGTTTAAATTTTAATTATATTTTATATATTTTTTTAAAATTTTTTATAATAGAAATAATAACGAAAATTATACGCTATTAAATAATATTTAATTGCAGATAGAAAAGCGCTATCTTAGCGGAAGAAAAGATAGCAATGCTAAAAACCGTTATCTAAAGTACTTGACCTATTATCACGGGCGATGATATAGCGTTTCTTAAACCGCTGTCGTATCGATAGATAGCGTTTTTCGTCCGCTAATAAAAGTCATTTTTCTTGTAGTGTGAACAAGTGATTGAACTACCAAATTGTGAAAAGAAGAATTATGTACTTTATATTGTTCATAACTAAAAAATTCGCAACCCGGATTCTCAGTTCACAAAGTGAAAATCTTGGCGGACAACCCACATCACACATTCTTCTACCTCCCGTAGATCTAGCCCGCCTAATGCTTGAAGATTCTATGTCGTAAGTCATCGATTCTAGTCTTCTTTACCTCTGTTTCTTCTTTTTTTTTTTAATCCAGAGAAGGAGAGAAAGGATTAAAAGATATGAGTTTTTAGGGTAAATTGAGGGTCCGTTTATGGATTAAAAGAGTTGATTATGTTTTATTTTCATACCCGGATCGAATTTTGTATTTAGATCACCGAATTTGGTTGTCGATTTACTGTTCCGACAAAATTAGTGGTGTTTGTGATGTTACACACAACATAATTTTAGTTAATCATCACATGTTATATACAGCATAAACTTCGAGTAGGTTTTTAAACTTTAATTTCTGTTGACCATGTGATTTTACATAGTTCGTGTAGCTATGAATCATTTTTTTCTTTATATACGTAATCTTACTTTTGTCATATGCTGAAAAGTGAAAACCAGCAAACGAGCTCTCTCGAAATATCACATATTGAAATGGTAAAAAGTTGAGATGCCGGGCTTTACTAGCAGCAAAACAATCCAATCTTGGGCTCAAAATGGACCTTACGCAACTTTAATCGTAAAATCACGTGAAGGCACGTGTGACTCACAACATGACACGCGAACTACAGACGTTCGCGTCATTCCTTGATACTTTTGCCGGCGAATTTATCAAATGTTGGCGCCAACTTTACTATTTCCCTCGCTTAATTACATTCCCTCACACTATATTTACGATAATACCCTTCATCTTCCCCAACAAGCCTCACGAAAGAGTGAAATTTTCAAAACGTTTCAACGGTTCCCTCCACGCCTCTTCCCTCTTCTCTTCAAAACATTTGAAACCCCTAAAACCCTTCCATCCCCATTATAAATATTCGGCTCTAGATCCAATAGGTAACCATCAAATCACATCTTTCAATCTCTACATATCTTCCATTAAAATCATCCAAAAGATGCCTTCCATGGCAGAAGAGCCGCTTCTTACCCCAACCCCAGACAGATTCTGCATGTTCCCAATCCAATACCCTCAGATCTGGGAGATGTACAAGAAGGCCGAGGCCTCCTTCTGGACCGCCGAGGAAGTCGATCTCTCCCAGGACACACGCGACTGGGAGAATCTCAACGACGGAGAGCGCCACTTCATCAAACACGTCCTCGCCTTCTTCGCCGCCTCCGACGGAATCGTCCTCGAGAACCTCGCCTCACGGTTCATGTCCGACGTCCAGGTCTCCGAGGCGCGTGCCTTCTACGGGTTCCAGATCGCGATCGAGAACATCCACTCCGAGATGTACAGCCTCCTGTTAGACACGTACATCAAGGACAACAAGGAGAGGGACCATCTCTTCCGCGCGATCGAGACCATCCCCTGCGTCGCGAAGAAGGCCCAATGGGCCATGACGTGGATCGATGGATCTCAGACTTTCGCCGAGAGGATCGTGGCCTTCGCCTGCGTCGAAGGGATATTCTTCTCCGGTAGCTTCTGCTCGATCTTCTGGCTCAAGAAGCGAGGGCTCATGCCCGGGTTGACCTTCTCCAACGAGCTGATCTCGAGAGACGAAGGCCTTCACTGCGATTTCGCGTGCCTGATCTACACGCTCCTGAGGACGAAGCTCACGGAGGAGCGCGTGAAGTCGATCGTGTGCGACGCCGTGGAGATCGAGAGGGAGTTTGTGTGCGACGCGCTTCCGTGCGCGTTGGTGGGTATGAACCGGGACCTGATGAGTCAGTATATCGAGTTTGTGGCGGATAGGCTTTTGGGGGCGCTTGGGTACGGGAAGGTGTACGGTGCGGCGAATCCGTTTGATTGGATGGAGTTGATCTCGCTTCAGGGGAAAACCAACTTCTTCGAGAAGAGGGTTGGTGATTACCAGAAGGCTTCGGTTATGTCGAGCGTTAATGGAGGCGGCGCGTTTGATAATCATGTCTTCTCACTCGACGAAGACTTTTAGATTTGATATAATAATAAGTGTTGTTGTGACGATTATATCATTGTAATATTCCGTGTATTATCGTGTTTTTCATTAATGGAATACTATCAGCGTTTGACTACTTTTCCCCAGCTTAAACTCCATGATTTATGGTTTTATACATATACTAGTGTAGTTGGTTGACTAATGTCGTTTTCAAATTGGATGATAATATGAAATGACATGGGTACTATTAAAGTTAAACTACTATTTTGAAATTTTGATTCTGAGAATTTTCAATTCTGCAGAATCATCATCAGTTAAAGGGATAAGTTCACTCGGAAGTGAATCTTCAAATTATGTTTTTTTGATGATCCTTAATGGTTAGAAGAAGAGTAACATTGCATTGGAACTATGTTTATACATGATATGACTACAAGTTGCTCGTTCAGATAGCTCGGTTTTTGACTTTTTCTCTCTTCTAGTCTACCGTCTTAGACTTAGTAGGAGGATTAAAACTTTATTATTTTACAAGAGACTAGAATAGAAGTGCCAGGCCAATACACCAGTTAATAGAGATGATGACATGTAGAGAAGCTGAACTTGGACCAGATAAATTTGAGCAAAATATGAAAGGACAAACATCAATTACATGAACAGGTAATGTCACCTTGGTTATACCAAAAATATTACGAATCCATTAGAATTCATTCTCTAAATATTCAAGTGTGCTTACTGCAGCATTTGAAAATGCTGAAGCATTGGAGTTAATTTCCTTGACCAATCTACTATCCTCTAAAAAAGTAAACAAAAAACGTCGTAGCACTTTCTTGTCGATATCACATAAAGATAATCCATATGAGAACGAACAGAACGAGTTCTTCAGCGTTAAACTTATTCAAAAGGACAATGGCTTTTGGAATTATGAAATTATCTAGTGAGGAGTGATACAGCTTCAATCTTGACCTCTGAAGATCTCGAATTGTTGTAGCATTCCTTGTATCTTTTTTTCTTTTTCTTTTTCGATCGCAACACCTTCAGAATTAGAAAGTGCGGAATTCAAGTCTTAGGCATGTTTTTTTGCCAGAAGACGAATTGGAAGAAGCTGGAAGAAGAGTTTCACCAGTTTTTGGAAGTAGATAGCTTCTTATTCACTGCCATATAGTCTTTGTAAGTATGAAAATTCATGCACTAATGTTTCCAGTCTGTGTAGTTTTATGCCTAGAGAAGAATCATTTGTACTATTCCCTGTTTTTGTGGGAGACCAAGTGGTTTGTGATGTGGTGGTTTATGCAGAGCTGCCTATCTCTTATTAGGAAAGTCATGTAGACCGCTCACAACGAACGTTTAACCACTCTTCTTTTACACTCCACAAGTGTAAGTGTTCTTTTGGTCCTTTAAGTTCTTCAAACTAGTACATGAGTGAAGTCCTATTAGTAATAATAAAGTCCATATTCGCTCCACAGATGTCAAGAAGTTGATATGGCCGAGTTGGTCTAAGGCGCAGGATTAAGGTTCCTGTCCGAAAGGGCGTGGGTTCAAATCCCACTGTCAACAAGTTACTTTTTTTTTGCCGTGCTTTTAGTAGGCCAAAGTGTCAGAGTGACATACATCACAGTCCAGTAAGAGTTTAAATAATAGGAAACCATCAAATAAAGTGGACCGACGACCATTTTGTATTTTGTTTCCTTTGATCCTAAGCAAATCCCATGTGACATCACAGTCCAGTGAAGATTGAATCCTCACACAACTTGATGGATCGTAGTCTCTCTTTTTTCTCTTTAAAACAAACTTTCCTTAAGATCACTTTATATCCTTCCATGTCACAGAAGTTTGTCCGTTCCTCCAAAAGCACTCTTTCTTCCCTGTCACAAAAGAACCCTAATCTTCTATTCTCACCTGCCATTATCAACCCATTATTATACATCCCCAACACACACATATAAATACACATGCTTATGCATTTGCATGCATAGCGATCAACTATCTCTCTCTCTCTTATAGATACACAACAAGAGATAAAAGGATAGATAAAGATGCCTGATTGGGGGCCAGTTTTTGTCGCGGTGGCGCTTTTCGTGTTGCTAACTCCGGGAGTGCTGATTCAGATTCCGGGGAAGAACCGAGTGGTTGAGTTTGGAACATTTCAGACAAGTGGTGTTTCGGTTATAGTTCATACGCTCATCTATTTCACTCTTGTTTGTATTCTCTTGCTCGCTATTCAAATTCACATGTACATCGCCTAATCTAATCAAATAAATAAATCTCTCCGTTTTTTGTACCAGTGTTTCATGTACGTATGTCAGAGATGTTAAAATGTTAGTATATGATATATAATACCATTTCAATATAGTTCTGGATTTTGATCACAGTTTACAAATTTTTTCATGAGATAAAACATAAATTTAAATAAAACTTTACTTGACAATTCGGTTTGATCTAGTTAAATCACATTTACGGGTGTGGCTTTTTTTTTTTTCATAAGTTCTTGGTTAACAATGTGATGGGCATGGTCTTTGCCAAAAGAAAAAAAGTGGGGCGTGAGTTGTGTGATTATAGAATTATTTTTCAGCAAAAAAAAGATTTATGTGGAATATACTATCAGAAAATGACAATGATATATCAAAAGTACCTGTAGATTGTTCTCCTGGCCTAGAAAACTTGCTGGATGAATTGATTCTAATTAATTGCTGTAAGATTTCATATGAAAATATAATTTGTATTATTAATCTTTTATTGTTTTGATGGTACTATATAATTAAATAACTTAAATAAGATACTAACTTATAAATTAATGTTGAAGAGTGTGTGTTCTGTCGGTCCACTCTTAAATTACACAATTACGTTAACTTTGATAAAAAAATTAGCACTAGCTATCGATATTTAACATTTTTCGCGCCCTCTTAAGTTCTTTAGATTACTGATAACCACAAGATTATTTAAATAAAAGTTACAACATTTTCGTCAAAAGAAAAAAAGAGTTAAAACAACCCATTAACCATAACTTTTAGTCTTCTCTAGATTCTTCCATCTCTCCTCCTGTCCTTTTCTATACCCACCGCTCTCTTAAAGGTGTAACCTTTCTACTTTCTGACGACAACAATGGCGGATTGGGCTCCGGTTCTCGTCGGCGTCATCCTCTTCGTGATCCTCTCGCCGGGTCTTCTCTTCTCACTACCGGGAAACAACCGAGGAGTAGATTTCGGTAATCTCAAGACAAACGGAAAAGCCATAGCTGTTCACACTCTCATCTTCTTCGCCATTTACTCCATTTTGATCATCGCCGTTAACCTCCACATCTACACCGGTTGATTCTGTTCTGGGTCTCTCTCTGTTTTCGTTGTAAGAATGTAATAAAGGTGTACCCTTTATGAAAAGGAGTCTAGAAACTCTGTAAACTAGTGGTTTCTTTATGTACCTTAAACCTGTAGACATGGGGAAAGTTCTCTGTTTCGTACTTGTATTGTAATGTTACTTTAGTTTGATTCTTACTTTAAAGTCTCGTTTACTCTGTTTATTTGCTCAAATTCAGACAAAAGTTGCTTACTTTCTGTCATCTGAAACATGTTTGTTGAACGAGAGATTTGTACATTACATTAGATTTTGTAATAAAACTCCCTTCTTTTTGTTACTTACATTTACATTGATATAAGAGAGCAGGGAGATCAGAAATGGATGTGAACTTGTATCGCAATCACTAAGATCGTGAGTATACAAAAGTATATAACTGCGTGAACCAAAATAGCGATGCCGCTCGTGCTCATGTTCCCGAACTCAACCACTCTCGTCCTCGCTGGAATCTGAAACAGTAGGCCTGGTGACAGTAGGATGAACAGAGACACCGCTACAATCACTGGTCCCCAATCCGCGCTCATATGTAACGATTGTTTGTACTGAAAACGCTTCTTGTGAAGTGTGTGTGTGTGTAAAGAGTAATTGTTCTTTTGCTGATGAAGATGGAGTCAAGTGCAGAGTTATGTAGGAGGTGATTGAGGAGTCTTTTTTGCTTTTCTTGGTGGCTAAGTAGAGAAGGAAGAAGAGGTTAAGATACTAAAGCTTAGTGATAGGTTACAAGGAAAGGTATTGTATTTCTATATTGGCTTTAGCTTCTTTTTTTGTGAACTTTGGTTATGATTGATCAATCAATTGTTTCAGTGCTCTTTTGGTAGTGTTGTCTGCTTTTTTTTAATGTTTTAAGAATTTGCTCTAAAGTAGTAGATTACTACCTCTAAAGATGATATCAAAGATATGTGTCCACTTGATAGTTTTCTTAGTAGTTCAGGTTTCCTTTTTGCTTGTGTCTCTCTTGATCAGTGACACTATTGAATCTAGTCTAAGAAGCATCAAGTTCAGCACCTCTCTTTCTTGTGATTTCTCTATGTTCGAGGCCCCCATGGAGGAGTGGTAATCTTTTTGCTAGTGAGGCTTGCAGTAATGGTGTTGAATTCAAGTTCGAGAGTCAAAGAGGGTCGTATCATCGGTTAGACATTTTAGTTTCATCAGTGATTCGTTGGGAACAGAGATGTGACAGCTATGAGCAGTTTAACACATACTTTGAACTGTTTAATTTGAGTAACTATTAGAAGCTTTATTATTAATTGGCCTTAAACTAGACTACATAACCAAAAATGACACAATAATAGAAGTGATTTTTATATACATATAGAACTATAGAAGATTGATGGGAGACTACTTCGCCTTGTAACATCAATGTAGGTTTGCTGCAATGTGTCTTGAATCCTGATCATCAAAATTCCAGAACAAGATCTGCAAAGAAAAGAAAGTACGGGACATGAAAACACTCGAAAGACAGAAATAAAAATCGAATAGTGTTCCCTTTTTTTTTGAAACATCGAATAGTGTTCAATGTTCTGTTCTGTCTATAGGATCTTAGACATACACTCTGCGTCAGTCTTGATCCATTTTTCTCGGATCATGTTCGCTTCCGAGATGGAGTTTGAAACAAGAAACAGATCCTTGAGTTTGCCGCGGTGGTTGGTGCAGGTTCTTCTGCTGTCATCTATCTCCTTATCGTCTCTTGCAGGTGTACATTGAACAGGATGGACTTTACTTCGAAAGATCTGAACATTCTATAACCAATAACAAAAAAAAACCACATTAACTTTCATAAATACTTTTTGACCAATCTAGATTAGAAAAGGCTTGAAAGATAAATAAAAAAAGACAGAACCTTTCTGATGTCTTTCTTCTTGTGCACATCATTGTCATCGTTTCTTCTCTTTGAAGAAGACATGTGGAGCTTCTCGAACACCCTTTTGATCAAATCTCTTTTGCCTTGTTTCTCCAAGGTATTACACTCTCCTTCTACTGCCTTTCTTCTCTTGATGAGGCTTGTTAGTACACCCTTTTCTTCTTTACTTCTTTGCTTCTCTTCGAAGACTCAACACGATCATTACCTTGTGAAGGAGGACATACATCGTCTGATTCTCCTCTATCTCCTTCTGCATTCGATCTCTCAATCTTCTTACTGCTACTATCCTCAGGATATTCGTCAAGAAACTTTTCTAGCTTATCAGTAAGGAGCTTTGCAATATCTTTTTGTGCTCCGGTTACATCTTCTTCTGCGACTGAAGTGAATCTTGGTGTTTCAGGTTCTGTACCAAGCGTCCCGATCGTTAGAAATCCACTGAACCCGTCTTCATGATCAAAGACGAGTTCCTCATCAGCTTCTGGTGGTTTCGGGTCATGAGATGGTTCATAGAAGGCGAATGAGTTTGTGCGGATGTCTTGTACTTTAGAAGAAAACTGAGCTCTTAGACAAGAGAAATTACCTGAAAGTTTGGCTGTTTTATTTAATATAATTTAACCAAAAACATATTGTGTACAACATTGTATGAACATTGAGACTGAAAAGTTGTATGCAAGACAAAAGTTTTATCATATTATCAAACCTTTGAACTCCTTTGATCGGTGTAAGCTGTTTTGCTTAATAGATCGAATCCAACTTAGAAGCTGCAAGAGATGGAATAAAACACAATTAAAGCTCAGAAAGAGATAATATTCTTGATTAGGCTTCGAAAAATGGAATATGTATACGCACCTTCATGTTTTCTTCGCTTTCTTGCTTCTTTGTTTTTCTGCAAGTTTTCTTTAGGGTTTTGTAACTATATATATATAGTCTTATAGGTTGTTGAGTTTTGCTTGCATATCGAGCTTAGTATATACTATGAATATTTGGTGTATATAAGTTTAGGATAATTTACATTGATGTCTATATATATGGTTATTGGATAAAGTAAGTGTATATTTATTTATCTTATCATATCAAAAGTATCATATGGTAATAATAATATCTATATGCGTGGACACGATTTATGTCACTTATTATTTACATATTAGATCATTTTCACAGAATACATCATATCACAATAAATAAAACTATTTTATCTTTAAATGATTTTTATAATTTTAGATACTTTCTATTTTTACTATAACAATTTTTAAGAAAAATATTATTTAAATAATTTATTAAAAATGTACATAAATATTAACTCAATTTTAGCCTTAGAATAATAAAAAATACAAATTGAATTTACTATATTCTGTAACTCCAACAATTTGAACTGAAACAAAAAATTAATATTTTATGACAAAAACAAAAATTAAACCGGTTTACATATATAAACACAAACTAAAATTAAATATATTTTTACTAAATTTAATACCTTATAATATATTTTTATTAAATTAAATTTTGTAGAAAATATAATTTCACGTTTTTAAATGTGCGGGTAAGAATCTAATCAATTTGTTGTTATTGTCCTTCTTCTCATGTCGTATGTGTTGATGAGAATCTAATAAACGACACAAGTGTAAAAGGGTATCGATAAGGACCATAACAATGATCTTGTGATTTGCATTCATCGTGAATTTCTTACGTGTGCAACGTCTGAAAATGTATTAAGCACGTAAGATGGGACGTTACACAAGTAATGAAATGTTGTTTTCGAGCTAAAGGATAGGATTAATACGGAAGTGTCTGGCTGAGGTCGAGACTAAAGAGAGTCATCATCAGCCACTATTTCACCTCTCTTTTGTTCGGACATGTTTGCGAACTTCTCTCGCAAACAGCCACGTGTATGATCGTATGACATGACATGACACGATACGATACGATACAGTCGTAACTAATTGAGTTATCATAGAGTGTGTACTGTTCGTTCTTGCATGCTTCTTTCCTCCAAAAGGAAAGTGATATATCTTCAAAAAGGTATGCTTTCTATCTTTAAGTAAAAGGCGTGCAAGCAATGGAACTCTCTAGCTCTCGGAGAGTCCCACTTGACACCAGGTTTTTGTCCTGGCTCTGCCACGTCTCCGACATTGGCTATATTTTTTTTTCTTCCTTTGGGTGCAAATGACTAGAAATTATGTGTAGAATGTTAAGGGAAAATGCGGTAGATGTGACCACCAAAGATAAATATAACCCAATGATAAATGTGTAGACGTATGGTACAGAATCTATGGGGAAATGATTAATTTTAGAATATACTGTATTAACAAGACGGACGTAACAACTAAAATATTTTAAAACCTCCCAAAAGACTAATTTTCAGAATCGAGATAATTAAGCATGTGTAACACTAGAGAATAACTACATTATGATAAAAGCTAATCCCATGGTAATCTTTCAAAACCCAACCACAATGAATTGGTTACAATGTAAATGTGCATTAAAGTTTCCTCTAAGTTTCGCTAGAGAAAAATAAAAGGGATGAAAGAGATCCTGATGATTTTCATTCAGTTCCTGAACGGAATTAGGTAAAATATGTAATGTAAACTTATAAAAGGTATCTTTAGCACTCTTATACGTTGTGTAAGTTCCAAAAAAACACACTCTTGAACGTTGTGTGTAATAAACAAAAGAAGAAAGAGCAAATTCCAATGTAAGCTTTTTTAAAAAAAAACTTTCTTTTTTTTTTTTGCTAAACTGTGAATATCATAGAATGAAGGTTCAGGGTTACAAAAACCTAAAAGCGAAGCCTTGGCAAAAAGAATAAAAACAAGGCAATCACATGAAAATTGAATGAGATAGAATTCTATCTAATCCAAAGTTGCATAAGAGGAGTGAATTTCCGCCATGTCAGCGATGGTGGTTGCGTATATCCCCTCGCAATGCTGTTGAAAATCGCCTGTATTGGGCGAAACTGATAGATGTACTGCCGCATTCCGGTCCTCACGTGTGTATATCGAGATTGAGCCGCGAGCTTCTTCTGTTGAGGGTGCTGGCGTGGAAACCGGAATCCGGAGATAAGTTCTTCCCAAGAGAGAGCTGCATGATTGGGGTCCAGCGAGCAAAGATTAGCTTCCATAGATCGATGGTGTAGCTGCATCCAAGAAACGTGGTCTCGAGATTCTTCATGAGCAGCAAAGGCAGCAGGTCGTTGGTATGTTTAGCCCCGGAAGCTAGCCTTACCTTGGTCGGGAGTCTGTTCAGGTTGGCTAGCCGAAGATGAAAGCTTGCCTCGAATTGCGCTTTGAACCACAATCAACGAGCCCAACCCTTCGCATGCGAGATCGCGGTCCGCTTTCTCCATGAAATATGCGATGATAATGATGATCGGATCGATCAGAAAGATATATAAGAAGAAAAACTTTCTTCTTCTTCTTATATATCTTTCTCGATCGATAAACATGGGGATTGATTTGTTCCGTACGCTCATTTATCATCGCACTATTGCACATGCGAAAACCTGACCAATGAAATAGTTAATCAAAACGTGCTTAACAGATCTCTTCTTGGTCCCGTTTTATGTTTTTTTTTGTTACATTGCTTGTAGTTGTAGGTTTACATCCCTTATTTTTCTTATCGAATTTCAATCTATCACATGAACTGTAAACGGGGGCTTGAGATGTTACTAGCATGGCCCAGTCCAACAATAATCCTGGGCTTAACAAACAGAATAGTTAAAAATTTAGTGTGGCAAAAGAAAATAAAAATACAAATTGAATTTACTATATTCTGTAACTCCAACAATTTGAACTGAAACAAAAATTAATATTTTATGACAAAACAAAAATTAAACCGGTTTACATATATAAACACAAACTAAAATTAAATATATTTTTACTAAATTTAATACCTTAGAATACATTTTTATTAAATTAGATTTTGTAGAATACATTTTTATTAAATTAGATTTTGTAGAATACATTTTTATTAAATTAGATTTTGTAGAATACATTTTTATTAAATTAGATTTTGTAGAATACATTTTTATTAAATTAGATTTTGTAGAATACATTTTTATTAAATTAGATTTTGTAGAATACATTTTTATTAAATTATATTTTGTAGAAAATATAATTTTACGTTTTAAATGTGTGGGTAAGAATCTAATCAATTTGTTGTTATTGTCCTTCTTCTCATGTCGTATGTGTTGATGAGAATCTAATAAACGACACAAGTGTAAAAGAGTTTCGATAAGGACCATAACAATGATCTTGTGATTTGCATTCATCGTGAATTTCTTACGTGTGCAACGTCTGAAAATGTATTAAGCACGTAAGATGGGACGTTACACAAGTAATGAAATGTTGTTTTCGAGCTAAAGGATAGGATTAATACGGAAGTGTCTGGCTGAGGTCGAGACTAAAGAGAGTCATCATCAGCCACTATTTCACCTCTCTTTTGTTCGGACATGTTTGCGAACTTCTCTCGCAAACAGCCACGTGTATGATCGTATGACATGACATGACACGATACGATACAGTCGTAACTAATTGAGTTATCATAGAGTGTGTACTGTTCGTTCTTGCATGCTTCTTTCCTCCAAAAGGAAAGTGATATATCTTCAAAAGGTATGCTTTCTATCTTTAAGTAAAAGGCGTGCAAGCAATGGAACTCTCTAGCTCTCGGAGAGTCCCACTTGACACCAGGTTTTTGTCCTGGCTCTGCCACGTCTCCGACATTGGCTATATTTTTTCTTCCTTTGGGTGCAAATGACTAGAAATTATGTGTAGAATGTTAAGGGAAAATGCGGTAGATGTGACCACCAAAGATAAATATAACCCAATGATAAATGTGTAGACGTATGGTACAGAATCTATGGGGAAATGATTAATTTTAGAATATACTGTATTAACAAGACGGACGTAACAACTAAAATATTTTAAAACCTCCCAAAAGACTAATTTTCAGAATCGAGATAATTAAGCATGTGTAACACTAGAGAATAACTACATTATGATAAAAGCTAATCCCATGGTAATCTTTCAAAACCAACCACAATGAATTGGTTACAATGTAAATGTGCATTAAAGTTTCCTCTAAGTTTCGCTAGAAAAATAAAAGGGATGAAAGAGATCCTGATGATTTTCATTCAGTTCCTGAACGGAATTAGGTAAAATATGTAATGTAAACTTATAAAAGGTATCTTTAGCACTCTTATACGTTGTGTAAGTTCCAAAAACACTCTTGAACGTTGTGTGTAATAAACAAAAGAAGAAAGAGCAAATTCAATGTAAGCTTTTTAAAAAAACTTTCTTCTTCTTATATATCTTTCGATCGATAAACATGGGGATTGATTTGTTCCGTACGCTCATTTATCATCGCACTATTGCACATGCGAAAACCTGACAAATGAAATAGTTAATCAAAACGTGCTTAACATCCCTCTTGGTCCCCTTTTATGTTGTATTTTTCTCACATTTCTTGTAGTTGAGGTTTGCGAAGTTTAGGAGCCACCAACACTTCCGATCGATGAATTTGCTAAGACGTTAAACTTCATGAACATTTTTGTTGGTTAAGTTTTATTACCTTTTCAACGAATCCAATAAGTCCAACACAACTTCAATCCAAAATAATTATGTAAGAATCCTGATATTTTCTTATCGAATTTCAATCTATCACATGAACTGTAAACGGGGGCTTGAGATGTTACTAGCATGGCCCAGTCCAACAATAATCCTGGGCTTAACAAACAGAATAGTTAAAAATTTAGTGTGGCAAAAGAAAATAAAAATACAAATTGACTTTATTATATTCTGTAACTCCAACATTTTTAACTTAAACAAAAATAAATATTTTATCACAAAACAAAAATTAAACAGGATTTTTATTAAATTAGATTTTGTAGAATACATTTTTATTAAATTAGATTTTGTAGAATACATTTTTATTAAATTAGATTTTGTAGAATACATTTTTATTAAATTAGATTTTGTAGAATACATTTTTATTAAATTAGATTTTGTAGAATACATTTTTATTAAATTAAATTTTGTAGAAAATATAATTTCACGTTTTAAATGTGCGGGTAAGAATCTAATCAATTTGTTGTTATTGTCCTTCTTCTCATGTCGTATGTGTTGATGAGAATCTAATAAACGACACAAGTGTAAAAGGGTATCGATAAGGACCATAACAATGATCTTGTGATTTGCATTCATCGTGAATTTCTTACGTGTGCAACGTCTGAAAATGTATTAAGCACGTAAGATGGGACGTTACACAAGTAATGAAATGTTGTTTTCGAGCTAAAGGATAGGATTAATACGGAAGTGTCTGGCTGAGGTCGAGACTAAAGAGAGTCATCATCAGCCACTATTTCACCTCTCTTTTGTTCGGACATGTTTGCGAACTTCTCTCGCAAACAGCCACGTGTATGATCGTATGACATGACATGACACGATACGATACGATACAGTCGTAACTAATTGAGTTATCATAGAGTGTGTACTGTTCGTTCTTGCATGCTTCTTTCCTCCAAAAGGAAAGTGATATATCTTCAAAAGGTATGCTTTCTATCTTTAAGTAAAGGCGTGCAAGCAATGGAACTCTCTAGCTCTCGGAGAGTCCCACTTGACACCAGGTTTTGTCCTGGCTCTGCCACGTCTCCGACATTGGCTATATTTTTTTTTCTTCCTTTGGGTGCAAATGACTAGAAATTATGTGTAGAATGTTAAGGGAAAATGCGGTAGATGTGACCACCAAAGATAAATATAACCCAATGATAAATGTGTAGACGTATGGTACAGAATCTATGGGGAAATGATTAATTTTAGAATATACTGTATTAACAAGACGGACGTAACAACTAAAATATTTTAAAACCTCCCAAAAGACTAATTTTCAGAATCGAGATAATTAAGCATGTGTAACACTAGAGAATAACTACATTATGATAAAAGCTAATCCCATGGTAATCTTTCAAAACCCAACCACAATGAATTGGTTACAATGTAAATGTGCATTAAAGTTTCCTCTAAGTTTCGCTAGAGAAAAATAAAAGGGATGAAAGAGATCCTGATGATTTTCATTCAGTTCCTGAACGGAATTAGGTAAAATATGTAATGTAAACTTATAAAAGGTATCTTTAGCACTCTTATACGTTGTGTAAGTTCCAAAAAAACACACTCTTGAACGTTGTGTGTAATAAACAAAAGAAGAAAGAGCAAATTCAATGTAAGCTTTTTAAAAAACTTTCTTTTTGCTAAAGCTGTGAATATCATAGAATGAAGGTTCAGGTTACAAAACCTAAAAGCGAAGCCTTGGCAAAAAAGAATAAAAAACAAGGCAATCACATGAAAATTGAATGAGATAGAATTCTATCTAATCCAAAGTTGCATAAGAGGAGTGAATTTCCGCCTATGTCTTCTCGCAGTGATGGTATTGCGTATATCCTGTCAATCTTTGTTGAAAATCGTCGTATTGGGTGAAACGATAGATGTCTGCCGCATTCAGTGTCTCGGGCGTTGTATATCGAGATTGAGCCGCGAGCTTCTTCGGTGTTGAGGGTGCTGGCTGTGGAAACCGGAATCCAGAGATAAGTTCTTCCCAAGAGAGAGCTGCATGATTGGGGTCCAGCGAGCAAAGATTAGCTTCCATAGATCGATGGTGTAGCTGCATCCAAGAAACAGTGGTCTCGAGATTCTTCATGAGCAGCGCAAAGGCAGCAGTCGTTGGTATGTTTAGCCCCAGGAAGCTAGCCTTACCTTGGTGAGTCTGTTCAGGTTGGCTAGCCGAAGATGGCTTGCCTCGAATTGCGCCTTTGAACCACACGAGCGAGCCCAACCCTTCGTGCGAGATCGCGGTCTGACTGCCTCCCATGAAATAGTGCGATGATAAATGAGGGTATTACGGATCGAATCAATCCCCATGTTTATCGATCGAGAAAGATATATAAGAAGAAGAAAAACTTTCTTCTTCTTATATATCTTTCTCGATCGATAAACATGGGGATTGATTTGTTCCGTACGCTCATTTATCATCGCACTATTGCACATGCGAAAACCTGACCAATGAAATAGTTAATCAAAACGTGCTTAACAGATCTCTTCTTGGTCCCGTTTTATGTTTTTTTGTTACATTGCTTGTAGTTGTAGGTTTACATCCCTTATTTTTCTTATCGAATTTCAATCTATCACATGAACTGTAAACGGGGGCTTGAGATGTTACTAGCATGGCCCAGTCCAACAATAATCCTGGGCTTAACAAACAGAATAGTTAAAAATTTAGTGTGGCAAAAGAAAATAAAAATACATATTTTAGAAAAAATTTGTTTCTAAAAGATTCATTTTTACATTTTCAATGCATGTTTTATTGACTAATTGCAAACTTTAAAATCTTAATTGCACTAATTGATTTTTATTGGCTTAAAATTGTAGAAAGAAGATAAATACAAAAATTATGCAAATTTAATGTGTTTTACTAAAATGTGTGAAAAACCTAAAATTTTGTAAGTTTAATGTGTTTTACTAAAATGTGTGAAAAACCTAGAATTCGGATCTTTTAGGAATAGAGGAAGTAGAATTTTTTGTCGAAACAGGTGAGACCGAAAAATAAAAAGTCACTGTCTTTCCACATTCTCTGGTCGATGGCCTCTGCCGTTGGTACTATGAGAGGGTGGTTACCCATTTCCTTCTTGTTTCAGTATTTTTTATGGCTTGCTTATTAATCTAGAGGGTTTTAGATCTGGTTGGAAGCTTCATTTTTGTGTTGAAACAGAGAGTCTCAAATTAGAATTTATGGCCCTCGATCTCGTCAGATCTACGGTATGTGGTAGTGGATTTATAATTACCGGCTGGTTTGAGTAAGACGCTAGATGCTGTGAGCTCCTACATATGTCAATGGCAAGTTTTAGTTGGATCTGAAGGAGGCGGTGGAGCAAAGGCTTATGAGACACAATCTACAGCAGCGGTTTTCCATAAACTATCGATCTGGTTTGTTCTTTCTATGGTGGTTGTGTGTCGGCCTCTTATGTTATTAACTATGTTCATGTTGTCCGTGTATGTTAGTTTAAATGTGTCCAAGTATGTTTTATCTTGAGTTGTATTTATGCAATCGCCGCTTATGGCTCCAGGATTGTATCTAAACCGTCCGCTCAAGATTATGGTGTCGTTTCATTACGACAGCTTTTGTAACTTGCTTTTGGCTTACCTAGTTTCAAATCAATATAGACAAAAAAAATATAACAATGTGTACTATTAGATATGTCAGAATTACCCATGACATACAAATAACCCATAGATGATTAGATCTTTCATATCTAACTAACTGACTTCAGAGAAAGAATCAACATGATCTTTGTAAAATAATCATTTAATATATCGACTCATTGTTTGAATGAGATTCTTAATTACTATGGCTTTTATGAATGTTAAATAAGAGAAGAGACATATACCATATTCACTAAAAATCACTAGATTAGCAGTTAGAAGAACGTTCACATTAAAAGTTCAACTTTTTCTTCCATTAAGAAGTCTTAACAAGAGAGTTACTGGACTAGACAAAAGTCATTGAAGAAGTGGGGCGTGAAGTGGCATTTCTTAGATATTCTCATTACTTTTGTTTGAAAGGGATTAAATGTGAAACGGTCACACTGCTTTTTCTTTATGGGGTTATAACTTTGTTTGGTTACTTTGCTGGTTATAGTTCTCAATAGACAGTGTTTGGTGAGAAACCTAAGTAACTCACTATCTCTCTGTTATCATGTCTATGCAACAAACAAACCACACCCAAAGTTAAAGAAGAAGAAAAAGACAAAACTAAAGTCTTCAGCTTTTAAATGTTTTCTCATTTCTTTATTGACCCATTTTAAGATGGAAAGATGATAACTTTTCCTTTTATTCTCCTCCATTCTGCATCGGGATCTTACGGGGTCTCATTGTAATGTAAACTTATAAAAGGTATCTTTAGCACTCTTATACGTTGTGTAAGTTCCAAAAACACACTCTTGAACGTTGTGTGTAATAAACAAAAGAAGAAAGAGCAAATTCAATGTAAGCTTTTTAAAAAACTTTCTTTTTTGCTAAACTGTGAATATCATAGAATGAAGGTTCAGGGTTACAAAACCTAAAAGCGAAGCCTTGGCAAAAAGAATAAAAACAAGGCAATCACATGAAAATTGAATGAGATAGAATTCTATCTAATCCAAAGTTGCATAAGAGGTGAATTTCCGCCTATGTCTTCGCAGATGATGGTATTGCGTATATCCCTGTCAATCTTTGTTGAAAATCGTCGTATTGGGTGAAACCTGATAGATGTCTTGCCGCATTCAGTGTCTCGGGCGTTGTATATCGAGATTGAGCCGAGCTTCTTCGTGTTGAGGTGCTGGCTGTGGAAACCGGAATCCAGGAGATAAGTTCTTCCCAAGAGAGGAGAGCTGCATGATTGGGGTCCAGGCGAGCAAAGATTAGCTTCCATAGATCGATGGTGTAGCTGCATCCAAGAAACAGGTGGTCTCGAGATTCTTCATGAGCAGCGCAAAGGCAGCAGGTCGTTGGTATGTTTAGCCCCGTGAAGCTAGCCTTACCTTGGTGAGTCTGTTCAGGTTGGCTAGCCGAAGATGAAAGCTTGCCTCGAATTGCGCCTTTGAACCACACGAGCGAGCCCAACCCTTCGTGCGAGATCGCGGTCGACTGCCTCCCATGAAATAGTGCGATGATAAATGAGGGTATCGGATCGAATCAATCCCCATGTTTATCGATCAGAAAGATATATAAGAAGAAGAAAAAAAACTTTCTTCTTCTTCTTATATATCTTTCTGATCGATAAACATGGGGATTGATTCGATCCGTATTACCCTCATTTATCATCGCACTATTGCACATGCGAAAACCTGACCAATGAAATAGTTAATCAAAACGTGCTTAACAGATCTCTTCTTGGTCCCGTTTTATGTTTTTTTGTTACATTGCTTGTAGTTGTAGGTTTACATCCCTTATTTTTTCTTATCGAATTTCAATCTATCACATGAACTGTAAACGGGGGCTTGAGATGTTACTAGCATGGCCCAGTCCAACAATAATCCTGGGCTTAACAAACAGAATAGTTAAAAAATTTAGTGTGGCAAAAGAAAATAAAAAATACATATTTATTAAAAACTTGAGTCCAACAACACAAAATCTTGGTGGCATCTACCACAATACCACATTGAGTTAAACATGGGAATGGAGATCCCTAGATCAGCGGCGATATCAGATGCATTGTTGCCGGAATCTGAGAAGACCACGACGGTTTTAGGTTACGATAAGCATGAACCGAAGTGGAAAGAGCAGATTTGAGACCTTTTTCCTTTGGTCAATCTTCATGAGGAGAAGTGGAAAGAGCAGATTTGAGACCTTTTTCCTTTGGTCAATCTTCATGAGGAGTGTATTGATCCAAATATCAGAATATTGAAGTGGGAAGGTTCAAACTTAGAATCAAACTCAAAAAGGCTCCAAACATTACAGACACAAGTTCTGTGGTTAAATTATGTTGGGGACACATAACTGACAATAGTCACACAGAATACATACACAAACACACTAGTGACCTACCTTTATAATCAGATTTATACCAACATTATGTACAATATTGTTTTCCCCTCATTCGAATTAAGAAAAGTAGAAAACTGGTAAAACAATTTTGTTTCATATTCTTCGAACAATTTTTTAGTATGGACAATTGATATGATTTTCTAGCTGACAACACCATTATTCTAGAATAAACCAAAACAACAAAAAGTAACAACGTACGATGATCCAAATTTGCCAAGTACTTATCATGAACGATTTGTTAATAAGATAAAGCCACCATCTATGTATAATAATTAGATGTATGATAGTTATGAAATTCTGGTTGTTTAGTTGGCTTAATTCTTTTTACAAAAATTAATTTTGTTTTCTCAACAAGTTAATACATTGAAAAAGTCGGCAATTAATCTGAAAATTTGTTAAGGAACTGTAAACTTGTAATGATGAAACTGCAGACCCATCTGAATCGACCATAATTGGGGCACGATTGGTGGAGAAAATTGTGGCACAAACTCTTGTTGAGTAATGTCAAATACTTAAATCATTGAGGAAGAAAATAGTTATATGAAATAAAGGTGAAAGGTAAACATAAACAAAGGATAGGGCCTGGGTTGAATAAATTGGATGAAATTACCTTGATTGAGACTACTCAATCAGATTCCACCAGTTTCGAATTAAAAAATAAATGAGAAGTATAATTATATTTGATTTATGCATTTTTTCATCTGAAACTATTTTGTCCAATAAAATTCTATCAAAAAAATAATAAAAACAATTGATTGGATACATTGAATTAATTAAAAAGATATTTTTTTTTGAGAAACACATTCAAACAGCTAAAAATATATGACAAACACAATTTTCCACTCCGAAAATAGATTAGATTTTGCCAAAACACATTTGATACTATATTGATTTTGTTCTATGCTTTTTAATAATCAAAGTATTTTTTCGTATCACAATGAGTTGTAATCACGTTTATTAACTACACAATAAGAATTTTCTAGACAAAAATATATCCTCTTCTTTGGTTAATATGTTCCAGAAAAAGCACTTCAATAAATTTTCTATGATAATCTTACAACAAATAACGAATCAAAATGGATATATCTCTGATTACAAAAATGGTGGAAATTTTCAGAAATAAAATCATAATTTTTATAAAAATGAGATTACTACAAGAGAAATTTCAACATCGATGCTACAAACTGCGCAGATGGAAAAATCTTCTTTTTCCTTTCTAGCTGACGGTTAGGGCAACCCCACTGATATATCAATTATTTGATTTTATATACTTGTGAACGATTGAGATAAACACCCATTTTCTCCACAGTGTTTTTTCTTCAACCTGTTCACATATATAGAAACAAGAGAAGAAAATGAATGCGTAGCAAGTCGATAGTTATACGAAAAGGAGATCTACGTATGGCTTATAGTGGACTTGTGTATAGAGAAGTGATTCGACTCAATTGCTAGATGCAAGACGCCATAGACGATACCTCCTCCCTATTATATTTGGAGATGAAACTTGTTAGTAGGCTATGAACACAATACTTACGAGTTACGCGCAAGAACCCCTTGTCATCACTATAAGACGAGAATCTAGATTTTCGCTACTCCACAACCTAAATGGATCGAGTGAAGGATGCACAACTAGCAAATCATCACATTTGGATGAATGTAGTTTTAAATAGTCGCCATATAGAGATGCTAAATCCCATTGATTTGTATATAGATTAAAAGCTAAACTACATTTACTATGATATTATATATCATCTTCAAATTATTTATAATATTATACAGCATGGAGAAGAAAAGAAAAAGGTTCATACTGAGTGAGACTCGAACAGCTTTTTTGAGTGTTTGTGGCATTTCCTTTTTGCAGTTGTTGGTTGAAACTTGCAGGTTGAGTTTGTTAATAGATATAGCCAGAGATTGTTTGTACCTTTATTGAAGCTTTGGAGTCTTAAGATATAGGCTTGTCTTTTTCACTTGTTCTGTGTGTTGTTGTTGCTTCTTTTGAATATCAAAGAAACTGGCTTTTCGATAGTACAATGGTATTACCTTCCATCACATAATGAAGATTACTGTTTTACAAAGATGGAGGAAATTACTTTAGCTTCTTTTGCACATTTCCAGACATCCTCCTTTTCCACTAGATTTCTATGAATCAGCTAAGACTTTTCTGCATGTTCTGGTTCAGTGTCTTTGAGCTTCAGTGGAGTTCACTATGATCTTACTTGTTTTGTTCTTTAACTCTTACCTGCATTTAGGCATGCAGTTCGATTTCTTCGGTTAGTTTGGAATTTGGTTAGTTTGGATCGGTCAAAATCGCAAAAGTGAACCAAAAGAATTTCGGTTTGATTTTCAGTTGTGCGTTTCAAAATATTCTATCGAAAATTTTGGTTTAAATTAAATAAAATTCGAAAAAAATCGGTTAAGTTTAGTTGTTTCAGTTATTTTAGTGTAGATTTTGGTTAGTTTAATTCGGAATTTTGGGTTAACATTGATATTTTTATAGAAAACCGAATTGAATCGAAAACAATTTTTTCTACTGCCGAACTTTCTAACATAACTGAACCGAAAACCTAGATTTTTCGGTCAATTCGGGTAATAACCGCACGCCTACCTGCATTCATGATACTGCTCTCAGTATCTTTGGTCCATGACTCCATGCAAAGCAATAGAGAGAAACATAACATAAGCCACGCTAAGAATAGGGTTAAGTAAACGTGTTAAAGGCCCATAAAGAGTTTCATCTACAGCCCAAATAGAGACGCCGTTTTGTATTGATCATTTGAACTACAAGACGTTTTACGTAGAGAAACGACGCGCATGCTTATAGAGAAATTAGGAAACAGTGTCGAAAGATCGATTGCGACCAGGTCAGAGCAAAGCGGAACAAGAAGTAGATGAGGAGTGATTCTTCGCTTCTATTCCAATACAAGTTTTAAAGACCAACAAAGTCGGTGAAGATGGACAACAAAAACGTCGTCGTTTGCGACAACGGCACCGGCGTATGCTTCTTCTCATCTCTCTTTTCTCTTACTCTGTTTTCGTGATCCTCTTATATGATCTCTTGCCGTTGTTTCAGACTCCGACCCTTTGATGCTACGATCTCTTTAGTTGAATCTGATCAAACATTACATTTTCTTGCTTACAAAAATCCACCTTTTTTTCCTTTGGTCAATCTTCATGAGGAGAAGTGGAAAGAGCAGATTTGAGACCTTTTTCCTTTGGTCAATCTTCATGAGGAGAAGTGGAAAGAGCAGATTTGAGACCTTTTTCCTTTGGTCAATCTTCATGAGGAGAAGTGGAAAGAGCAGATTTGAGACCTTTTTCCTTTGGTCAATCTTCATGAGGAGAAGTGGAAAGAGCAGATTTGAGACCTTTTTCCTTTGGTCAATCTTCATGAGGAGAAGTGGAAAGAGCAGATTTGAGACCTTTTTCCTTTGGTCAATCTTCATGAGGAGAAGTGGAAAGAGCAGATTTGAGACCTTTTTCCTTTGGTCAATCTTCATGAGGAGAAGTGGAAAGAGCAGATTTGAGACCTTTTTCCTTTGGTCAATCTTCATGAGGAGAAGTGGAAAGAGCAGATTTGAGACCTTTTTCCTTTGGTCAATCTTCATGAGGAGAAGTGGAAAGAGCAGATTTGAGACCTTTTTCCTTTGGTCAATCTTCATGAGGAGAAGTGGAAAGAGCAGATTTGAGACCTTTTTCCTTTGGTCAATCTTCATGAGGAGTGTATTGATCCAAATATCAGAATATTGAAGTGGGAAGGTTCAAACTTAGAATCAAACTCAAAAAGGCTCCAAACATTACAGACACAAGTTCTGTGGTTAAATTATGTTGGGGACACATAACTGACAATAGTCACACAGAATACATACACAAACACACTAGTGACCTACCTTTATAATCAGATTTATACCAACATTATGTACAATATTGTTTTCCCCTCATTCGAATTAAGAAAAGTAGAAAACTGGTAAAACAATTTTGTTTCATATTCTTCGAACAATTTTTTAGTATGGACAATTGATATGATTTTCTAGCTGACAACACCATTATTCTAGAATAAACCAAAACAACAAAAAGTAACAACGTACGATGATCCAAATTTGCCAAGTACTTATCATGAACGATTTGTTAATAAGATAAAGCCACCATCTATGTATAATAATTAGATGTATGATAGTTATGAAATTCTGGTTGTTTAGTTGGCTTAATTCTTTTTACAAAAATTAATTTTGTTTTCTCAACAAGTTAATACATTGAAAAAGTCGGCAATTAATCTGAAAATTTGTTAAGGAACTGTAAACTTGTAATGATGAAACTGCAGACCCATCTGAATCGACCATAATTGGGGCACGATTGGTGGAGAAAATTGTGGCACAAACTCTTGTTGAGTAATGTCAAATACTTAAATCATTGAGGAAGAAAATAGTTATATGAAATAAAGGTGAAAGGTAAACATAAACAAAGGATAGGGCCTGGGTTGAATAAATTGATGAAATTACCTTGATTGAGACTACTCAATCAGATTCCACCAGTTTCGAATTAAAAATAAATGAGAAGTATAATTATATTTGATTTATGCATTTTTTCATCTGAAACTATTTTGTCCAATAAAATTCTATCAAAAAAATAATAAAAACAATTGATTGGATACATTGAATTAATTAAAAAGATATTTTTTTTTGAGAAACACATTCAAACAGCTAAAAATATATGACAAACACAATTTTCCACTCCGAAAATAGATTAGATTTTGCCAAAACACATTTGATACTATATTGATTTTGTTCTATGCTTTTTAATAATCAAAGTATTTTTTCGTATCACAATGAGTTGTAATCACGTTTATTAACTACACAATAAGAATTTTCTAGACAAAAATATATCCTCTTCTTTGGTTAATATGTTCCAGAAAAAGCACTTCAATAAATTTTCTATGATAATCTTACAACAAATAACGAATCAAAATGGATATATCTCTGATTACAAAAATGGTGGAAATTTTCAGAAATAAAATCATAATTTTTTATAAAAAATGAGATTACTACAAGAGAAATTTCAACATCGATGCTACAAACTGCGCAGATGGAAAAAATCTTCTTTTTTCCTTTCTAGCTGACGGTTAGGGCAACCCCACTGATATATCAATTATTTGATTTTATATACTTGTGAACGATTGAGATAAACACCCATTTTCTCCACAGTGTTTTTTCTTCAACCTGTTCACATATATAGAAACAAGAGAAGAAAATGAATGCGTAGCAAGTCGATAGTTATACGAAAAGGAGATCTACGTATGGCTTATAGTGGACTTGTGTATAGAGAAGTGATTCGACTCAATTGCTAGATGCAAGACGCCATAGACGATACCTCCTCCCTATTATATTTGGAGATGAAACTTGTTAGTAGGCTATGAACACAATACTTACGAGTTACGCGCAAGAACCCCTTGTCATCACTATAAGACGAGAATCTAGATTTTCGCTACTCCACAACCTAAATGGATCGAGTGAAGGATGCACAACTAGCAAATCATCACATTTGGATGAATGTAGTTTTTAAATAGTCGCCATATAGAGATGCTAAATCCCATTGATTTGTATATAGATTAAAAGCTAAACTACATTTACTATGATATTATATATCATCTTCAAATTATTTATAATATTATACAGTATGGTGAAATCAGGGAAAAAACTAAAAAGCATCTAGGAAAAAAGATAAAGCAACTGAGAATTGAAGGAAAAGGGTAATGCGATGGGGGCCCTTGTGTGTCTCTTGCTTTTGTAGCATAATTCAATCGAAAATTTCACATGCACCAACTCAGATTCTATATTTACTTTACTCCACCTGTCCACCAAGAATGAACCACGCCGACTATTAGTTATCAATTGTTTCTAAATACTTATAAATGTAAACGACTATAAAGTAATAAATTTACCACCTCTCAAAGTCTTCATTTTAAGTGTGTAAATATTTGTCTGAATATTAACCTATTAAGTCAATGTGTTTTTTCAAAAAAAAAAAAAAGTCAATGTGTATAAGTCAGTCAGACTGAAAAGTAAGGATATACAATGTGGTAAATCTGTATAAATATAAATTTGTAACGACAATATAGAATATTGTTTTAGACTGTACTTAGAAATTCTTGGGGATGGAGAGTCAGTCACTAGAAAGTCTTCAAACATAATACATTTTCTAATTAATTATTACTCCTTAAAGATTAGGCAAGAGATCATTTAATAAAACGTGATTATGAGCTGCATTAATATTAGATTCATGCCTTTAATCATCAAGAGTAGTTAACTCAATTAAGATTAATTGAACTCCAAGACTTATGTGAATGATATGATGATACGAGAGGTGCAAGGTAAATGATGTTGTCGGTCCATAAATGATGGAACCTCAAAGTCATTCAATCTCTTTAGGGCTTGCCCTACAAGCTAACCAAACCCTCTGTGGACCTGCCAATTGTCGAAAATCCCACTGACCCACTTGATAGACTAGTTACTTCCTTCTTTGAGAAGACTTTGACTTTGACTACTGTTTTAGGTAAGGTACGTATCAGACTATCAGTGGATCACTACGTGAATTGTTTCTTCTTTTTCATTCTTTGTTTGCTTATGGTAAAAGGGGACTATTTACCATGCAATCTTGTATTCTAGTATATAGAAAGCAATTTGTTTTCTTCAACATACTCATTTATATTTGTATTTCTTTTAACATAACTAAAAGTTCATTTCTCTCTCTTTTATTCTGTGTTTAATCAAATGGTTAAGCAACAATGTGTAGTATTCGATCTGTCAGAATTGCCCATGACCTACAAACCATATATGAAAGATCTTCATAAGTAACTGACCTCAGAGAAAGAATCAACATGATCTTTGAAAAATATTAATCATTAATATATAGATTCATTGATTGAATGAGATTCTTAATTACTATGGCTTTTATGAATGTCAAATAAGAGACATACCATATTCACTAAAAATCACTAGAGTATCAGTTACAAGAACGTTTACATTAAAATTAACTTTTTCTTCCACTAAGAAGAGCTAACCAAGTAGTTACTGGACTACAAAAGTCATCGAAGAAGTGGGACATGAAGGGGCATTTCTTAGATTCTCATTACTTTTGTATCAAAGAGATTAAATGTGAAACGGTCACCTTTTTCTTTTATGTGTTTACTTGTTTGCTTTGCTGGTTATGGTCTTAAAAAGACAGTGTTTGGTGAGAAACCTAAGTAACTCGGTCTCTCACTGTTATCATGTCTATGCAAAAAACCACACCCAACCAAAAAAAAGTTAAAGAAGAAGAAAAAGACAAAACTAAAGTCCCGTGCTTTTTTTATGTTTTCTCATTTCTTTTTTGACCCATTTTAAGATCGAAAGATGATAACTTTTCCTTTTATTCTCCTCCATTCTGCATCGGGATCTTACGGGGTCTCATTGGAATTATAAAAAAAAAACTTTCAATAAAAAAAAAAAACACTGTAAATTTTCCTCAAAGTCGATACCTTTTTCTCATCGAAGTCACACCACAATTCTCACAAACCCTTAATTGAATCCGAGAGAGAAGGAGACTGGACCCTCTCAAGTCCCCACACAGTTAATTGATGGATCCCAAGAACCCAAATCGTCACCAAGTACCAAACTTCTTGAACCCACCACCCAGAAACCAGCAGGGCTTAGGAGGAGATGCTTCCAAGGATCATTCCAAACCGGCCGAGGTTAAGGATTTTCAGATCGTGGTCGCTTCCGACAGCAGCAGTAAGAAGCAGCAGAACCAGCAGAACCAGCTCGGTCCTAAGAGAAGCTCTAACAAAGACAGACACATCAAAGTGGAAGGCAGGGGTCGGAGAATCAGGATGCCTGCGCTCTGCGCCGCTAGGATCTTCCAATTGACTAGAGAATTGGGTCACAAATCGGACGGTGAGACGATCCAGTGGCTGCTTCAACAGGCTGAGCCGTCGATTATCGCAGCCACCGGTTCGGGAACTATACCGGCCTCTGCTTTGGCCTCTGCCGCTGCTGCTGTCTCCAACCACCACCATCTTCAAGATGGGTCTCTCACTGCTGGTCTGATGATCAGTCATGAGTTGGATGGTGGTGGTGGGTCTAGTAGTGGTAGGCCAAATTGGGGTGTTGGCGGCGGAGAAGGAGGAGCTTCTAGGTCGAGTTTACCAACTGGGTTGTGGCCAAATGTAGCTGGGTTTGGAGCTGCTGGTGTGCAGACCACTGGGATGATGAGTGATGGAGCTGGTTATAGAATTGGGTTTCCTGGGTTTGATTATCCTGGGGCTATGAGTTTTGCATCCATTCTTGGTGGGAATAATAACAATCAGATGCCTGGACTTGAGCTAGGGTTGGCTCAGGAAGGGAATGTTAGTGGTGTCTTGAATCCACAGTCTTTTGCACTGATACAGCAGCAGATGGGCCAAGCTCAAGCTCAGGGTATGGTTCTTCACCATACTCTTCATCATAACCCATCACATGAAGAGCATCAGCAAGAGAGTGGTGAGAAAGATGATTCTCAGGGCTCAGGGCGTTAAATTTTAAGCTTTTTTGAAAGCATTTGATTTTCTCTTGTGGATTTGAAAAAGCTTTTGGCTTTTTGTTTTTGTTTTTGTTTTTGTGATAATATTGTTGTAAAACTAGCATGGAGAAGAAAAGAAAAGGTTGATACTGAGTGAGAGTGAAAATCTATGCTTATTGAAACCTTCTGATTTCTCAATTTGATACTTTCAGAGGATGATGATGCAAGAGAGACTCGAAGAGCTTTTTTTTTTTTGAGTGTTTGTGTGGCAGTTGTTGAAACTTGCAGGTGGAGGTTGTTAATAGACATAGCCAGAGATCGTTTGGTTCCTTTTTGAAGCTTTGGAGTCTTTAAGTTTGATCTAAAGAGGGCTTGTTTTTTCACTTGTTATGTGTGTTGTTGCTTCTTTTGCATATCAAAGAAACCTGCTTTCCGATTAGTAATGTATTATTCTTGCCTTCCATCACATAATGAAGATTACAGTTTTGACAAAAGATGGAGGAAACTACTATAAGCTTCTTTTGCTCTTTTATAGCATTTCCAAAGATGTTCTTTTTCTGTGACTGTGAATCAGCTAAGACTTTCTTGCATGTTCTGGTTCAGTGTCTTTGAGCTTCAATGGAATGTATACAGTTCTGTTCTTTGAACTTCTTACCTGCATTCATGTTATTGCTCTCTAGCCGCTATCTTTGGTCCATGCAAAGCGATAGAGAGAGAGAGATCATAACCCACGCGAAGAAAAGGGCTAAGTAAACGTGTTTAAGGCCCATGAAGAGTTACCATCTACAGCCCACAAGAGACGCTGTTTTCGTACTGGTCATTTGCACTACAAGCCGTTTTTACGTAGAGTAAACGACACGCATGCTTAATTTTCTTATAGAGAAATGAAGGAAACAGTAGTGAAAGACCGATCGCGACCAGTGACCGGTCAGAGAGCAAAGCGGAACAGGTAGAAGAGAAGAGTGATTCTTCGCTTCGATTCCAAGACAAAGTTTTCATCTTTCTGAGATTGAAGAAGATGGACAACAAAAACGTCGTCGTTTGCGACAACGGCACCGGCGTATGCTTCTCTTCTCGTTTCTCTATTTTCTTACTCTGTTACTTGTTGTCGTGATCCTCTTATTAATCTCTTGGCCGTTGTTTCAAAACTCCGACCCTTTGACCCCACGAGCTCTTTAGTTGAATCTGATCAACATTACATTCTCTTGCTTATAAAAATCCCACCTTTGTTTTCTTAAACGGGTGTGTTTAGGATCTAGTTGTTGTCTGAAAAGTTGCAAAAACTGAAACTTTGGCATATGTATGATATCTTTATTAATCTGATGTATTCTCTAAAGCTCTTCCGTAAACTTTGAATTTCTTCTGACGCGTTTAGAGTCTCTGATATCTGATCTTCAGTATGTAAAATGCGGATTTGCTGGAGAGAATTTCCCGACATCTGTTTTCCCTTGTGTCGTGGGAAGGCCGTTGCTTCGGTATGAAGAATCACTCATGGAGCAGCAAGTGAAGGTTTGGTGACCTTTCCTCTTTACAAGACTTTTGATGATAAAAGTTTAGATCTTTACTTGCATAACATTTGTTTCATTTTTTTAGGATATAGTTGTGGGGGAGACTTGCGCTGAGCTCAGGCATCAGCTGGATATAAACTATCCTGTCCACAATGGTATTGTGCAGAATTGGGAAGATATGGAACATGTTTGGGATCATGCTTTCTACAACGAGTTGAAAGTAATGTTCCTTCCTTCTTTAGGCAATTTGGTCTGAGTGACTCTTAAAACTCTTTTGTTGTTATTGACAGATTAATCCGTCAGATTGTAAGATATTGCTCACGGATCCACCACTTAACCCCTCAAAGAACCGCGAAAAAATGGTAGGTTACAAGTCAAGTCTTGGTGGTGCTAGTTGCATTGATGGTTGTTGGAGTAGTAAGTAACTGATTCAAGCTGTGACACAGATTGAGACAATGTTTGAGAAGTACAATTTCGCCGGCGTTTTCATTCAAATCCAAGCCGTTTTGACTCTGTATGCTCAAGGTGCTTATGGAGACTGTTGAAGGTTTAGATTTTCTTTAGTGTGTTTGTATAGTCACCACCTGTAGAAAAAGTATATCCGCAGCTCGTTTATATTAATCTTTCTGTGTTCATTATTGGTTTCAGGTCTGCTAACTGGTTTGGTTATTGATTCTGGTGATGGTGTTACTCATGTGGTAAGCTCCAAAAAGAAACGGTAATTTTCAGATCGAGTTTTGCTTATAAGGCACTGAACCGTGGTGTCCTCCCATCTTAGGTTCCGGTGGTTGACGGTTACTCGTTCCCTCATCTTACCAAAAGGATGAATGTAGCTGGCAGACACATCACAGCTTATCTTGTCGATCTCCTTTCTCGACGAGGGTGAGCAACTGTTTCTTAAGGCCATATATTAGAGCTTTATTAACATTTTGATGATGATATCTGAGATGTATAATGTAAGCTAAATTTTAAAAAATATTGTTTGTTCAACAGGTATGCGATGAATAAAACGGCTGACTTTGAGACTGTTAGGGAAATTAAAGAGAAGCTCTGCTATATAGGGCATGTGACCTCTTCACAGTTTTCCTTTGATTTTTTTGAGTAGTAATGCATTACAAGAACTGGAAATAAAATCTATTTGTTTTTGTCTTTGTTTGCAGTTATGATTATAAGAGAGAGTATCAGCTTGGACTTGAGACAACCATCCTTGTTAAGAATTATACGGTCAGTTGTCTGATCTAGTATTAACCTGTGAGGAACAGAAACTTGCTTAGGAATCTAGGTTCAAAGACATTGCTTTCCGGACAACTTATCTGTTGAGTGTTTTGTTCTGTGAGATCAGCTTCCAGATGGGAGGGTCATCAAAGTAGGCACTGAAAGATTCCAAGCACCTGAAGCGCTTTTTACACCGGTATACCTTAATCTCCAGCTTCGCCATTTTTTTCTTTCTCGAGAGGCTGATCCCAGAACATAGTCATTCCTCTTTTATTTTTTTTTAGGAACTCATCGATGTTGAAGGTGATGGAATGGCAGACATGGTTTTCCGATGTATTCAAGAAATGGATATTGATAACCGCATGACGGTACTTGCGTCTCTCACTCTTGCTTCTTATTGCTAAAGAAAGATTCAACAACTATATTTTCTCAAAAACCATTTGCTCTTTTTTTACAGCTCTATCAACACATAGTTTTAAGCGGAGGAAGCACCATGTATCCAGGATTGCCTAGCCGGTCTGTCTCTTCTTCTGTTTGCGTGTGTGTTTTCATAGTCTAGCAAAGCTCGATGGCTTACTTTTAATGTGTTCTGTCCTCTCTTTGTTTCAAGTCTCGAGAAAGAAATCCAGGATCGGTATCTCGATACAGTTCTAAAAGGAAACAAAGATGGCTTGAAGGTAAAACGTCCCGTTAAGTTCATGATCACTGTCATTGCCATGTTTTATTTAACATATCATTTTGTTTTTTTTTTGGGTTAAATCAGAAACTCAGATTGCGGATAGAGGATCCACCTAGAAGGAAACACATGGTATACCTCGGAGGCGCTGTTCTTGCAGGAATCATGAAGGTAAAAAAAGGCTCAATGCTTTCACAACACGAAACCCTGAAACTATAGTATGTGAAATGATTGTTTAATAGAAATGTTGTTGAATGGTTTGTGTTGCAGGATGCACCAGAGTTCTGGATCAATAGAGAGGACTATATGGAAGAAGGGATTGGTTGCTTAAATAAGATGAGCCAAGCTTGATGATACTATAAACATCAACGAATAAGCTTTAACATGAGAGGATTGTTATCGTCTCTTTAAGTTTTTTCTGTTATTTGTTTACCTTTTGGCTTAAACAGAAACGCATTTTCAGTTATTGATTAAATAAAAATGATTTCTTCTTCGTGCTGCTAGCCAATATCTCTGAGTAGAAGCAACAGAGAGAACAACAGTGAAAGATAATTTTGTTGTTTTAAAACCCTTATTTCTTGCCACACAAGGAAAGATCCCTCTTAAGCGGCCTGAAGTTTAAAGCATTGAATCCATAGATACAGAGATTAGACCGTTTAGACTTAAAGACCACTTGATCCGTCGTGGTTTTATAACCAGGTACGTTGCAAGAAAGATCCGAGGAGCTTCTTCTCCCGGCCAAACTCGCTTGACAAGAACTCGCGAGATTGTCCACGTCAGCGCAATCTAGAGAAGTTATGGCTACCTTGTAGAGTCCAAACTCGTTAGTGGTTCTGTTTGCAGAGAATGTTACCATCTCGTTTGTTCCCGACGAAGCTGATTTGAATCTGCAGAGTATTCTCACTTCCACGCCTGTGTCAAGAAAACGTTAGAAACAGAGTTTTTGCAAGAGACTTAACTTCTTAGTGATGTTTTTGTTTCTTTTTTAATTACCGGACATGAAGTAACTGTGTGTGGAGAAAGTGTTGTTGGAGCAGACATCACAGTAAACAAAACCCATTACAGTCACTTCTGCATTTGGCTTGGCTGATGAATGTTTTGGAGAAAGAGAGTTTACTACTAACAGAAGTTGCAGAAGAGCAAACAAAAACATTATCAATCTCTTCTCCATCTTGACAACAAGTTTTGCTTTATGTTTATGTGGTTGATGTAAGAAAGAGTATGGAAAAGTGTGTTTCTGAAGAATCAGACAAGAAGAGATGGTAGTAGCTCCACTAAACTAGCTTCAAGCTTCAGTTGTATTCCCTTATTCTCTTATATACAGAGATTTATGCAGACGTGTATCTTAGCATTAATTTTGAGGGCAGTATAGAATAAAGTGGTGGGGTGAACAAAGAGAGGCGCATATGGAGTGAAGATTATAAATGAGAGGAGAGGAATAGAATTGAATGCAAAAGCATAGAAGATAGTGGAAACACACTGACTGAGAGTGAAGGTTATAAATGAGAGAATTAAGTGGAAGATAGTGAAAAGACAGTGAGAAGTTAGGTGAGATAGATGACAGTTAATGAGACCTTTATGCTCTTGGTTTCTTCTGGAGTTTTGTATATACTTCCCAAATATTGGCTATCTGTCAAGGAGAAAGTGCAGAGAAAGGTAATGCCACTTATGTCTTATGCATGGACCATATACTTTACTTATCAAAGTGTTGGTACCGGTTTATTACTGGTTTTTGGATAATGTTAGACCGGATAAAGATTTGTTGGCACAAGATTTGGGCAGATACTGATGGAGAAAATGAACCTTAAGGTGTAGTAGAGATGACCTGAACCATACAACAAAATATGTAGCAGAGATGAAACTAGAATCCTTGGAAACAAAACAAAAACCTACTCTCTATATTAAGTTGCTCCAAACAAGAGTTTTCATCACAATGCAAGAGAAAAAAACTTCAATAGACGCCATTGATGAAAGCTTTCATTGAACTTCTGATGAATACAGAATATGAAGCGTGAAAATGGCAAGGGTCCTCTAGCAAAACCCATAGTGAAACAAGACTTTAAACAAGTTTCTAAAGTCTTCCCTTCAGATTTTAGGTGTGGGACTCATTCTCTCACATTATGGTACATGAACAAAAGCTTCTTTGTGGAGATTCCTCCTCCTCGATTTTCTTCTCTGCAATGAACAAAAAGATACCCAAAAAAATAACCCAATGATATTAGGAGTTTTGTATTGTTTATCTTTCAAGTACTCCTAAGCATTCATTCCAGAAACAAGATGTAGAGAGATAAGAAATCAAAGAGAACAAGACCTGGTCTTGTTTTTGTTGGAGACGGTTGAACGACAACGTGCATTGTAATGACAGATTTAGGGAGATCATCAAAGGGAGCTTTACACTGTGCAACAGTTTTACCATTCTCCAAAATCTTACCAGCAGTTATCAACTTGATGTCACTAACTCCTTTTGGAACAATCTTCTTGTCTAGAAAACAACACAATTCAAACCCCATCCCAAATTAGATTATTAGCCAACGGGTACAAATAGGAACCAAAAGTTTGAGATATGAAACTAGAGAGATGTTTGGCAGGTAAGTGATTAGTATTACAGTCAGATCTATTACAAGCCTACACTTTTGTAACGATCTTAATCTGTGAAGCAGAAACTGTTCAAGAAGCTCAAGCAACAGATGAAGCAAACCTCGAGAACTAACTCAGACACAAAGTCTTAAAGCAATCAAGAGAACTTGGTGGTACTAAAGACCTCTAAGCTCACCTTTAGGCCATTCAGAGACGAGTCTGTCCTTGAGCATTGCTACAGTGGCGGTTGGAGAGTACTGAAACGGACCAACATCTGAACCGTCATATAGCCGGAATTTAAGCTCTACCAAATCTTCCTCCGGCATTTGATTTCTCTTTTCTCCCAACAAACACACACACAACTCTCAGATGTATTCAGAAGACACAATCCAAACCCAAATGAGAACTCAAATTATACACAGCTTTCCCTGTAATAATATGAGCAAAGAAAGATTGTCAATTTTAAAAGGATGTCGAAATCAAAGAACTTGGACCATAGAACTATTACTAGGATGCATTAATCAAAAATCCATTCACGACAAGAAATATTATCCCAAAATCAAAACTTGAAACCCACAACATAGAAATGTTACTCGAACTGAATCTTCAAATCAATCTCCCTAAGTCTCTCAATCAGTAAGAAATTGAGAAGATCCTATAACGAGAATGTTTGAGGAAGATAAAAGGAGAATGAGACACTAAACCTTATGGAGAGAGAGGGAGATCCAATAAGCAGAAAAGTGTTGTGGGTTGACGTCTTGAGACTGGGAGATCGAGAGGTAGGAGACAAACCCCTTAAAAAGGTTATAACATAATCTTCAAAGTCTTTGGTCGTATTGCTCTCCTCTGCTTTTGTGATGTTTCTTCTTCAGGATTGCCGCGTTACAGGGAATCTCTGACGAGTATGAGAAGATAAAGACAAAGAACTTTGTGGAAAAGTATGTTTTTTTTATTAGTCAAAAAAGAAAAATCTTGTCGGCTTTTTGACCAGACATGAAAAGATGAGCAAACTTTGGTCCAATCTGGCTTTTAACTTTTTTGTAATGACCGCCATGTTAAGAATCTTCCAAAGTTTCAGAATGAAACTGTTGAATCTCACAGTAAAAGGCTTAAAGTTTACAGACAAAATGACAAATATGTGCAGAAACATATAGTTAGAGAGTTACGCAGTGTTTGAAGAAAACATACACAAAGCACATTCCAAGAACGCAAATCCTATCAAAAGCCCATTAGTACTATACTTTAACAACACAAAAAGAGTGAGCTTTTTTTTTTGCTCTGTAAATTCTACAACACAGATTCTTCTTCTACTGCCGAGTGACAGGTGTCATAGAGACGGATGAGTTGATGCCATAGAAACCATCTTGTCCCTGAAACTTCTGGTATGAATTATCCGATGGAGCCGAGGTTGTTGGAAGTGGGGTGAGCCCAGGAACCCAATGACCTTCGTGTTGTTGTTGTTGAGTAGGTGCAGAAGTGGTCGCTATGGTGTAGTTGAATGGTGTCTGGTTTACAGGACCAGGAGGTTGTAACGGCTGCAAGAACTGAGGTTGAAGCTGGTATGGTGGTGGCGGCGGAAGCAGTAGAGGACTGGTGGTGGCTGTGGATGTTGTTGCAGCCTTCTGTTGTTGCAGCTTCTGGAGATAGGAGTGGTCATGGTTTTGAAGCTTGGGCCTTTTCTCTGGCGGGTACTCGTCGGATGATGGAGTTCCTGTTACAGCAGGTGGATTGTTTCCGATGATGCCTTCAGAGGCTAAGGAGGAGAGAACGTGTGAGAGCATCTCGGCTGAGGAGGTTGATGCTGTTAGCCTAGCTACAACTGCGGCGGCTGCGGTTTTTCTTGGGTCTACCACTGATTGAGTTGGTGGGTTCGAAGCAAACATGACTGGAGCTGATTGTTCCGCATCGATGTGTGTGAAGCTTTGTGGTGCTGATGCAGCCGGTGAGACTTTGATGGCTTCTTCTTCTGTAGCAGGAGGCTGTGAAGTACTACCATGGTCTAGAAGCTGTTTGCAGAGATCACCAGTTCGGTCTGATTGAAACCGAGCAATCTGAAATTGTAGCACAACGAATAACAATTTAAGAAAATAGCATAAAGACAATGCAAGATTTTGTTTGTCTATCTTCCCTGAGCAAGCACATAAACCTAGCTCGAAAGCTAGACCCGTGTGTCTGGGAAAGTACTGCTGATAAAGTTGTGTGAATTGAAATGTAAAGAACGTATGAAAAGCATATCACGTTTGTTAGTACGAAATCAAACCTGAAGGTGGTTACGGACTTGCTCCAGCTTGAGTTCCTGGATAAGAAAAAAAATAAGGTGAGGTCTTTGGCAAGAGCAATCAATGATGATGTTTATGTTAGCAATTGTATAAAATGAGAAACCTGTTCTTGTAAAGCTTCTCTCAAATGAGAGATAAGATTTGTTCTGGATGTCTCCATTGCCCCTAGCTGTTCGATGCAGTTTCTCAGTATGGCGTGTTGTCCCTGTACCTCCTTTACCACCGCGGGGCCAGGGGTGTGTCCTGTTGAAAGAAACACTCAACAAGTAAGATAACGAACATTATGGTGGATGGATGCTTGAACAATAATTGGCTTTTCTCTATCCAAAGAGTCCCACCAATCAGAACTGTAGTAAAATTATTTAAAAATATTACGGATTCTTATAAATCTGTGGATTCTCTTTCTAATGGTGGGAGTATGTTCTTTCAAAATTACATGATCTGGCTTGTTAAAAAGTAAGATTCACCATACAAAAATAATGATGTGGGAAAAACTATATGGAAATCATTTAAGATTCTGGTTCTAATACAAAGGGTGTATGGTAAAAGAGCAGAGTAAACTAATTGAGTTCTTAGAACAGGCGACGTATGTAGCCTGTCACTTGATAAATAAAACATATTCTTGCAGCAATGTAGCAGGCAGTGGAGGTTGATACCTGAACTAAGATCTTTCTCAACCTCCTGCGTTGCTCTCTCAAGGTAACCAGCAGCATTAGTACATTTCCCAACAATGACATCCTCGTCAATCTGGGCGCCATGAAGAGCTTCAATAGCATGCACTACTCTCTCCAACGGAGTTCCATTTGTCTGTTTCTGTTGAACAGGGTGCAGATAAATAACAGCGCTTATCATGCTGCTAACTTGAAAGAACTCCAAAGCACATGAAGGTGGATCTTACTGACAAATGAACTCAAGAGGTACGCAAACGGTTGTATAAAAAAGCTCATGACTTACAAGTTTAAGTGGCACGAGCGATCCGTTCCTGGCTCCGTTTTCAGGCTGCTTTCCAAGAATCTCTTCTTTGAGAATTTGTCCATGGGATCCAAAAACCTTCCTTTCTTCCCATATATTAACCTTGAAAGAGAAAACTATGATAATTAGCATTGCAGCTCTTATGTCAAATATGATTTCAGTAACTAGTAGCATTTTCATGTTCACCAAAACGCAAAACACGGTTAATATTCAGAGAAAGCGGTTAAAAGTCCTACGTACCAGTCGACGTGCAGCTTTTCTTGCAAAGTCATCACCATTTTCAATCACATCACGAAGAGCCTCGGGGAGTACTTTCCAGAACTCACCTACAAACTCTGAACCTTTCCGCCTACTATTCTGCAAGATATCATTCGCTAGGTACAAATACGCCAACCGTCGCTCACGTGGGGAACAGTGAAACTGCCTGCCCCATGTTTCCACAACATGTTTCGCCTTGTTCATGTGAAAGATACACCAATGTGACAAAGCTGGATACTAACTGTCAAGGAAGCGACAGACAATGATAGTATATACAATGCAAAGGCGGAAAAGAAACCACAACACTTGTAAGCTAGCAACGTCAAAAGAGTTCAGAGAAATTACTCCACACTCCACAAATATCATATCAGACGCAAAAACCAAAGACACTTAAAAAAACGGTAATAGAGTAATTATCTTCCAAGCACCCATTTCACTACAGGAAACCAATCAAAGTACAGAGCTTTAACACAACCAAGACTTATAGAAAAACCAGAACCCCATTTAACCAATAAACGTACAGAGCTTTAACCACAACCAAAATTAGTAGATAAACCAGTAACCGATACATTAAAAAAGAAAAAAAGTTTATAATTTTGAAAGGATACTCTCAATGCTAGCTTGAGAATTGTTGAGTTTAGAGAGCTTCTCAACTAATATCTGAGCATTAAATGAACTACCCATTGTTTCACCAGCTCCAAAACCAGTGCGCCTTTCACGAGTCTACAGAGAAAAAAACACAAAAGAAACAAGCTTTAAGCATAACCAAATTTAAAATTTTGAATACTATTAGAAGAAAACAACAAGCTTTAAACAACAGAGAACCGATGAAAACCAATTCTCAAGTACGAGCAGACAGAACTAGAAAGTCAGTTTAAACATCAAAACTGGTCTAAACCCTAATGTGCGAGAGATAAACCGGAGACCAATCTCAGCAGAAAGCAAATACGACCAAAAAACCAAGCGCGAGAGTAAGAATACAAGAGGAAATTACAGAGGAGCAGGAGACTATTGTTGCGATGAGGCTCGAGCTAGGCGATAAAACGGCGCCGTTCTATCTGATGACTTGCTCCCAGAAACCGCCGGCGAAGTTGAGCAGTTGAAGAGAAAACTTGGAAACAAACAACACCAACAACAATCCTCGTCGTTGTGTTTTGATGTGGATGACCACCACCACCGTGGTGGGCCTTTCTTAATTCCTTTATGGGCCTAGGCCCATTATATGATACGATGTCGTTAGAGTAGAGTTAACTGCCACCGACAAGTAATGACGTGTCGATCGCATCGAAAAGCTCTCTCTCTCTGTATTAAACGAGACAAGAACAGTGTGGCTTGAGTTAAACGATGTGGAAGAAGAAGAAGAGATGAAGCGCGGTGGAATAATCAGACGGAAGCGATTGTTCGGGAGGACGATTCTCTTGACATCTGTTGTGTTCTTCATCGGTTTCGGTTTGCTTCTGTTAACGCTACGCTCCGTGGATGATCCTAACTCGTCCTTCATCGACGACGACGACGAGGACGCCGTCTCGGATGAGGATAACGCGAGATGGATCAATTCTTCTTCCGTGGTAGAAGCTAAGGTCGACGGAGGTAGGCTCTGCGCGACGGTGGAGGAGATGGGGAGCGAGTTCGATGGTGGTGGTTTCGTGGATCAGAGCTTAAGAGTTCGAGATGTTATCCATCGCCATTTTCACCTCAACGGTGAGAATCTTTGATTCTTTCTTATGTGTTTCTTTCAAATTAAGATTGATAGTATGGTTGGTTAGTTTCATTTGTTGTGATATCAAGATCTTGAATTCGTATAAAGACTCAAGAAAGTTTCATGAGCCTTTCTTGAGATGTTGTATACGCAACAGACTCAGAGTCTTTGAGTATCAAGAAACTATTGTTCGTTGTGAGTTTATATATGATGAAATGTGATTCTTGGATTGTTCAGGGGCTGCAGCTGTTCGTGAGCTAGCTCCGGAGCAGTTTTGTCGACATGGTTATGTTCTGGGGAAGACAGCAGAGGCTGGTTTCGGGAATGAGATGTATAAGATTTTAACGTCCGCAGCGTTGAGCATAATGTTGAACCGATCCTTGATCATTGGCCAGACCAGGCATATACTGGTTCTTTCTCAATCCTTTTTCTCTGCTTTTTTGAGAACTGTTTTGCAAGTCTCTGAACAAGTAGTTTTTGTTTTTGCTTGTGTTATCTGTCTGTTTATACCTTTCTCTGTGTGTCTTATTATTCAGGGGAAAGTATCCCTTTGGTGATTACATTGCTTACTCCAATGATACATTTACACTGACTGAAGTGAAGCATCTGTGGCGACAAAAAGGCTGTGTTAAGAAGTACGGTAGGCGGCTTGTAATGAGATTAGATGATTTTGAGAAGCCGGCTAAGAGTAATGTCTTATGTAGTGATTGGAAGAAGTGGAAGGAAGCTATTATATGGTCAGTGAGTAAGGGGGAAAAAATACATGATTGAATCTTTTTTTTAAAGAAGTTAGAATCGTTACTTAAGGGATATTTTGTTTCTTTGACGATGTTTCCAGGTTCCAAGGCACCACAGACGCTGTGGCGTCTCAGTTTTTCCTCAAGAACGTGCATCCAGAGATGAGAGCTGCTGCAGTCGAGCTGTTTGGAGAGCAAGGAAGCTCAGCACCAGGAGCGAATGTGTTTGGAGAGTTGATGATGAGTCTCGTATCTCCCACCAAAGATGTGAAAGACGCAGTGGACTGGGTTCTACGAGAGACTGGAGATCCTGATATTTCATTACACATGAGGATGCTGATGAGCAAGTTTGTTAAAAACACACACATCTCTGTCTCTCTGTCTTTTCTTTTTTTTTTCAGCTGGCTGATAAATATTCCTTCTCCTGATCTCTTCCAGATCTGTTAGACCTCTGCGTGCAGCAGTAAACTGCCTAGGGAAAGCAGCTAACAGGCTTGGCGTATCGAAACCGAGAGTGGTTATAGTCTCTGACACGCCATCTGTAGTGAAAAATCTTGAACTAAATATCAGCTCAATCGCTGAGGTATCAATGATCCATGAAAACTAAAACTCTGTCTAATCTCTCCAACAAATTTAAACCAGTTGCAATGTGTTTTGTAGGTTCTGCATTTTGACTATAAGCTTTTCCGAGGGGGTATAGCTCAACGTGGACGTGGGTTACCAATGTTAGACTTCAGAATCAAAGATTGGGGTCCTGCACCGAGATGGGTTGCGTTTGTAGACTTCTTCCTCGCATGCCGTGCAAAACACGCTGTGATCTCAGGTGCTCACAGACGAGTCGGGACTACTTATGCTCAGTTGGTTGCTGCACTAGCCGCAGCAAACAGTCTCAGTTAAGACCTTAGTTTTTACCTTATTTCTTTTCATAACTCTGTTTATTACCGGTACTGACTTGGTTAATATTGGCAGAGGACGGTTCGAGCAACTCGAGCTTTGCCTTCTTGAGTAGTTTCCAGAGTAATCTGTTAGCAGATGGTTTGAAAAACCAGGTGGGGTGGGGACATGTCTGGAACCGATACGCTGGTCCATTGAGCTGTCCAAAACAGCCAAACCAATGCGCCTTCACGCCGCTGGCACCTCCTGGTTGGTGGGACGGTTTATGGCAGTCGCCAATCCCACGAGACGCTCGTAAGCTTGCGGCTTATGGTGTTGAGCTTTCCGGTTTTGGCACGGTTAATGAAGACCGGCTTCATGCCTTTTGTAACGCCAAGAAAGCGTACTTAAGCACTGTAACGATCATTTAGTAACTTGTTGAAACTCTTTTTGGCCTCTTGGTTTAATGTAGTAGTTACTGGTTTTATTTCTCGGTCTACATTTTTCCCTTCCTAAATAGAACCGGCCAATTTATAATAACCGAATTGAAACCGAGGTATAGTTAAACTTGACAAGCCTCTTGGTTAAGTAACACTGATGTTTTTTTTTTTTTTTTATTGGGTAGTAGTAACACTGATGTTATTCCTCAAATCTGATACTATTCTGAGTTTCGTTCTTGAACTTAACCGACCGTCTAAAAAATCTAAAACTAAACCGAACTAATTAAACCGAAATCTCGTTAACACAGCTCATAAAATAGACTTTTGGTGTTATTATTAGAACTGGAGTGAACTAGAGAAGAGTGCTTAAGTGCTAAGAGAGGAATAAAGCAGTTGTCAGGAGTTTAAAGATGGAACATTATCTCGTGAGATCAAACTTTCCCTGATATTCAATTTTGTTTCCCAATTTGTTTAACTTTTAATTTATTTTAACGATGCAGATTCAGACGACATTTTTGTTAGCTATCCTTCTCGTCGTTCGTAATTTGCTATTTAGAATTGCAAGGTAGGTCCTTAGCTTAGAGTTTTAGAATGGACAAAAAAATATGAATGGGTCATGGTCATCTTCAAATATTACAAAGTGGTTTAATTGAACAAAAGACTAACTTCCTATGGGGTCAAAATAAATATATTTTTGGCAATAAACATACTATCAAAGTTTTGTGAAAACACAAAGAATTAAATTTTAGAAAAATACATTATTATAATTTTGGTAGGAAAAGAACAACGTAAAATTATATTTCTTATACAAAAATATAAAGCAGATAATCATAGTTTTTTTTATAGAAAAGATAAAATCACTTTTTTAAAAAGAAAAATGTGAAATCATACTTCTTATAGAATATAATCTTTGCGTTCTCTGAAATGTATTTTCTCCACAGATTATTTCCAACTTGAATCATACATTTTAGATTTATTATCATCTGTGCGTATGAACACGGTTGATAATAAACACGGAAGAGTTTATAATTTTTTTTTTAAAAAGAATAATAAGTCATTCAAGATGATATGATAAACTTCCAAATGATAATTAATACAGTGGGATACTACGACCCACAGAAAGTAATTAATTTAGTACAATATATATTTCCATAAAAGAAACCATTTAATTTGTTTTTTTTGTTGTGTAAGAAAGGAACTTAGGAAAGAAGCAATTGGGTGTAACGTACCATAAATTGATGCACCCATGCTTGCTCTTCTCTCTCTCTATGTTAGATAACGTGTCTTTCATTCCCCAAAACAAAAAACCCTTCAAAGCCTATTCGAATTCTCATTCTCATCTCTAAATCTTCTTCTCTAATTTTCACAAAAGAAACCCCTCACCCTCCTTCTTATCCAAAAATCTTCCTTCTAAACATCACATTCTCTCAAAGTTATCGCCTTTTCGTGTTTTTCCATCGTTTTTGCTCCCCTGAAAACTCTAATCTTCCGTTGATCTCTGATTGTGTGTTGTTTGATCGGCGTTTCGTGAGTGTCGTCACCTTAGGTGAATTCACCTGAAAGATCGAATTTTTGAAGACAATGGTGTGTTGCTCGTGTTTCGGGCCCAGGAGAAAACGCGACGTGGTGAAGAATCCAAAGCTCAAAGGCATTTCCGATCACAATTCCAGACCTGACCAACCTTCTTCTTCTTCTGGTTTGCATCTCACTTTCCTTTTTCTTCATTCATGCATTGTTATTGCTTAATTACAATTCATCTGAATCTAGTTAAATCGAATCATAAAGTCTCTCCCTTTATCTTCTGAATGGATCATAGAACCGATTGTTTTTGTTATAAGTCTGTGTCACATGTAAAGGTTTATGCTTTATTAGATCAAAGTCTCTCTCTCTCTTTTATACTTGATGATCACAGTGTAATATTGTGTCACAGACTTTCATTGTGTTTATTGTTTATTTTGGTTCCTCTGTAGCTAATCTAGCTAGAGCTTCACTAGATGATTCTGTAACGCAGCAAGATCCTAGCAAGCCAACTCAATGTTTCACATACCGAGAACTCGCCACCGCAACTAACAACTTCAGGCTCGAATCTATGATCGGACGTGGTGGTTTCGGTTCTGTTTACAAAGGAAAGTTAGAGTTTCCTCCTGGACAGGTAACCCTCAATATCATCTACAGTTGTGACTTTTTAAAAAGAAAAATGTGAAATCATACTTCTTATAGAATATAATCTTTGCGTTCTCTGAAATGTATTTTCTCCACAGATTATTTCCAACTTGAATCATACATTTTAGATTTATTATCATCTGTGCGTATGAACACGGTTGATAATAAACACGGAAGAGTTTATAATTTTTTTTTTAAAAAGAATAATAAGTCATTCAAGATGATATGATAAACTTCCAAATGATAATTAATACAGTGGGATACTACGACCCACAGAAAGTAATTAATTTAGTACAATATATATTTCCATAAAAGAAACCATTTAATTTGTTTTTTTTGTTGTGTAAGAAAGGAACTTAGGAAAGAAGCAATTGGGTGTAACGTACCATAAATTGATGCACCCATGCTTGCTCTTCCTCTCTCTCTCTCTATGTTAGATAACGTGTCTTTCATTCCCCAAAACAAAAAACCCTTCAAAGCCTATTCGAATTCTCATTCTCATCTCTAAATCTTCTTCTCTAATTTTCACAAAAGAAACCCCTCACCCTCCTTCTTATCCAAAAATCTTCCTTCTAAACATCACATTCTCTCAAAGTTATCGCCTTTTCGTGTTTTTCCATCGTTTTTGCTCCCCTGAAAACTCTAATCTTCCGTTGATCTCTGATTGTGTGTTGTTTGATCGGCGTTTCGTGAGTGTCGTCACCTTAGGTGAATTCACCTGAAAGATCGAATTTTTGAAGACAATGGTGTGTTGCTCGTGTTTCGGGCCCAGGAGAAAACGCGACGTGGTGAAGAATCCAAAGCTCAAAGGCATTTCCGATCACAATTCCAGACCTGACCAACCTTCTTCTTCTTCTGGTTTGCATCTCACTTTCCTTTTTCTTCATTCATGCATTGTTATTGCTTAATTACAATTCATCTGAATCTAGTTAAATCGAATCATAAAGTCTCTCCCTTTATCTTCTGAATGGATCATAGAACCGATTGTTTTTGTTATAAGTCTGTGTCACATGTAAAGGTTTATGCTTTATTAGATCAAAGTCTCTCTCTCTCTTTTATACTTGATGATCACAGTGTAATATTGTGTCACAGACTTTCATTGTGTTTATTGTTTATTTTGGTTCCTCTGTAGCTAATCTAGCTAGAGCTTCACTAGATGATTCTGTAACGCAGCAAGATCCTAGCAAGCCAACTCAATGTTTCACATACCGAGAACTCGCCACCGCAACTAACAACTTCAGGCTCGAATCTATGATCGGACGTGGTGGTTTCGGTTCTGTTTACAAAGGAAAGTTAGAGTTTCCTCCTGGACAGGTAACCCTCAATATCATCTACAGTTGTGACTTTTTTAAAAAAAAAACTGTGATATATGTCTGATATAAAACTGAATCTTGTTTGTTTTTCTTTTGGTCTTAAAAGTTAAAGAACGTGGCTGTTAAGATGCTTGATACCACTGGTCATCAAGGAGACAAAGAGTTTCTCGTGGAAGTCCTAATGCTCTCCCTCTTGCGCCACGAACACCTCGTGACCTTGTTTGGTTATTGCGCTGAAGGCGATCAAAGACTCCTCGTCTATGAATACATGCCTTTGGGATCTGTAGAAGATCACATCCACGGTTAAACAAAACACTATATACCTCATCCTCTATTACAAAATTTCATTTAAAGAATAAATCTTGAATACTGTTTCTTTCATATGGTCAGGTTTCGGATCTGTTGAAGAGGTGTTAGATTTGAGCACAAGGATGAAGATAGCGTTAGGATCAGCTAAAGGGTTAGCGTATCTTCACAACGTAGCTCAACCTCCTGTGATCTACAGAGACTTGAAAACCGCAAACATATTGCTAGACCATGGCTACAAAGCGAAGCTCTCTGATTTTGGGCTTGCAAAGTTTGGTCCGAGTGGTGACATGTCTCATGTCTCTACTAGAGTCATGGGAACTCACGGGTATTGCGCGCCAGAGTACGCAAGCACGGGGAAACTGACGATGAAATCTGATATCTATAGCTTTGGAGTTGTGATGCTGGAGCTTATCACTGGACGCAAACCTATTGGGGACTCATGCTTGGGTGCTAAACGTCTGCTTGTGAACTGGGTAATGAATGCTTCTGAATCTGATTGTACATAAAAGAGATGGATTTTTTATGATGACACTTCTTTGTTGGTTTTCTTGACAGGCGTTGCCGTTGTTCAGGGACCAAGACATAAGAAAGATTGCAGATCCGATGTTGTCAATACAAGCTCATCATTACATGGAAGAAGCTGTGGGAAGAGCACTTGAGTTGGCGTATATGTGTTTGAGAGAGGATGCGAACGCTAGGCCAACGGTCAAGGAAGTAGTTGAGGCTCTAGATAACATAGTGAAGTTCATAGCGCGGAAGAAGAAGAAAGAGAGCGTTGGATATGGAAGAGGAGTGGAGTTGGAGAGGAAAGGTGCGGTGGTGGCGGTGAGCTCACCGAAGGAGACGACGAGGATGTTGAGTGTAAATGAAATAGAAGTAGGAGTAGAAGAAGAAGAAGAAGAAGAAGATTTGGAGAGAGAAAGAGCTGTTGCTGATGCTAAGAATTGGGCTGAGACTATGAGAGCGTTGAGGAGACAGAGCAATGAGCCATCAAAGCGGAGTCCACCTTAGAAAGTGTTGAAACTGAACAAATGTTTTTATCAGCTGACTTTCTAGTCCTCTGTTTATGTTAGGAATTGATCATAGTGATTTATACCGAAATGAAATCTGGAGAATGATTATGAAAGATAAAGAGATTAATACCGAGAAAACTCACATTTTGCATCGGTATAAATGTGGAGATCATATAAACTATTTAATGTGTTTTTGGTGGAGTTTTTAGTTATAATAAATTTAAATCACATAGTTTTATATGAAATTATAAGGTATTTAAATTAAAATCATATGAACTTTCATAATTTATCCAAAATCATTTTTAAACTTTTCAAAAATCAAATTTTTCCAAATCTTCTTATTGTATGTCCCATTAGTCTTTTTGTTTGTGTGTTTACAATACTTTTACATTATAAAACAATCTTATAACGGACAAATTGTTAAGCCCACTTGTGTATAATTCAAGATTTCAAGGGGCTCAAAACAAAACAAATATTGTAATATGTTTGTAGAGAAGGTGAGTCCATCATAACCCATTTGCATAATATGGCATGGTTGCATAACTGGCATATATTGGCTGTCATCATTTTTTACTTTCCACCTTTTTCTCTCGAGATTTAAAAGATAAAAAAAACAATTTTATTCCTAACTTTCATAATCACTAAATGGACAAAAGGTTTTCTTTGTACAAACCAATGGTGGGGTGACACGTAAGATAATATAAGTTAATGTCCATTTTTAAGGCTGTCAAACAAATAAAGAAAAGACAGACTAAAGCGACGGTGACAGTAGCTAACAGTTTCACACACCATTAGCATTGGTGGGAGAAGAAGAAGAAGCAAAAAAAAAAAAAAAAACCTTCTTTTTCGCTGGCTTACTATTTCCCTTGTCGGCTTACTTCGCCGGCATCTGAAGATTCTCTTCGCCGGAGACTATCCCTATATTCTTCTTCTTCTTGTCTGTTTTTACTTGTGGAGGAGAAGAAAAAAGTGTTGAAGCTTGTGAGCTATTGGTGACGCCATCGAGAGAGATAGAAAATTGAGGTAGAGGAGAGATGTATGTAGTGCCTCCGCCTGAACGATCCGGTTCGGGATCCGACGGTGATTTAAGGGTTTACCAAACTTGGAAAGGCAGCAATGTTAGTTCCCTTTTTTTTTTTCTAAATTTCTCATCTTTATTGGTTTCTCTTGTTCTGCTTAATCCCTCTTCCCTTTGGATTAGTGTTGCTTCTCCTTTTTAGTGGATACTTTTAAAGTTAATGGGGGACTCCTTAGATTATCTAGCTCTGTCATAATTTCAATCAAATTCAAATTGGAACTTTGTTTCTTGTAAGAATCCCAAGTTTTGATGCTGTTCTCAACTTTTGAGGTGACTGCCCTTTGGATGATTTTAAGCTTAAACAAGGCATATTTCTTTTCTTTTTTTACTTTTATCTAATATGATTACCAATAGCTCAATGATTAAGCTAAACAGGTTTTGGTTTTGATTAGCTAAAGACTCTTAGTATTGTTGAGTGTCATTTTCAGTATTGGTATGATACCATAAACTTGTTATTCCTGGCTTCTTCTCTTGTAGATATTAAACTTACTTCTAGTGGTTCATACATGGTTCATCACTCACTGCTGGTATATTTGGGACATGCTTTATTGCTTTCTCTAACTTTACTTGTTTTTTTCCTGTTTTTTTAGATATTCTTTCTTCAGGGAAGATTTGTATTCGGGCCAGACGTAAGATCACTGGCGCTAACAATATGTCTCATTGCTATTCCTGTTACCATTTTCTGCATCTTTGTCGCGAGGAAGCTTATGGATCACTTCTCTGATAGCTGGGGAGTATCTATAGTAGCTGTTGCCGTCGTCTTCACCATTTATGTAAGTATTAGTTTGTGTTGCATTTGCACATGTTCTAGTGACCGAGGCGTGTCCCTAATGCATGGTGTCACTTCGTTTTGTAACCACAGCTTTTGTTTATTCCTGCAACTTGTTTCCTCAGGATTTAGTTCTTCTGCTGGTTACATCCGGAAAAGATCCAGGAATCATCCCTAGAAATGCTCATCCTCCAGAGCCTGAAGCCCTTGACGGCAACATGGATGCAGGAGCTGGCCAGACTCCTCAGTTGCGGCTTCCTCGCATTAAGGAAGTAGAGGTCAATGGAATTACATTTAAGGTCAAGTACTGTGACACTTGCATGCTCTATAGGCCTCCTCGCTGTTCCCATTGCTCCATTTGCAACAACTGCGTTGAAAAGTTTGACCATCACTGCCCTTGGGTTGGCCAATGTATTGGTCTGGTAAGTCACAATCCAACTATTCTCATAAACCATACTTTTAGCTAAAACATCTCATATTCTCATGGTTGTTCCAGAGGAACTACAGATTCTTCTTCATGTTTGTCTTCTCCACGACCCTTCTCTGTATATATGTTCATGCTTTCTGCTGGATCTATATAAGGAAGATCACTGAATCAGAGCATACAACTATTTGGAAAGCAATGCTCAAAACTCCGCCTCCATTGTTCTGATAATCTACACATTTATATCGATGTGGTTTGTTGGTGGCTTAACAGCTTTCCATCTATATCTCATCAGCACAAACCAGGTATGTTTTGCTACCAATCCAATCCTCTTCCTCCTTTAAAAATGCAATCATGAGTAACCGTTGATCATTTTCCTTTGTCCTTTGCAGACTACATATGAGAATTTCAGATACAGATATGATAGACGAAGCAACCCACACAACAAGGGAGTGATTAACAACTTCAAAGAAACGTTTTGTTCCGCAATCCCTCCTTCAAAGAATGACTTTAGAGCCTTGGTCCATCGTGAACCTCCGTTGCCTCCTAGATCTGTAGCAGGTGGGTTTATGAGTCCAAACATGGGTAAAGCCAACGATGATATTGAAATGGGAAGGAAAGCTGTTTGGGCAGACATGGGTCCAGCAATGTCAGAACATGGTGAGGGCAAACATGATAACAATGAACGGTTGCATGTGAAGGATGGTGAGTTAGGCGAGCTGTCTCCTGGCGTTAGGACAACAGTTGATGAACAAAGGGATAGGCCTGGTGTGCATCCAAGGCGCTCAAGCTGGGGAGGAGAAGCGGAAGCTGGGATATGTCGCCAGAAGTTATGGCCTTAGCAGGCAGAGTAGGAGGAGGAGAACAAAACCAGAACCGTGGAGGAAGCAGCAGCGGAAGTGGTTTAGTGACTGAGAATCGGCATACATAGTCAGATACACACGGTTTAGCACGGAAGTATGACAGAACAGAACCGAAGTTGTGTATGGTGAATACAAGTTTAGGGGGAATCTGAATGGTGTTTTTCACTTTTCAAATGCTTTTTTTTTTTCTTTTGGTTTATTCAGCTTAATATCAGTTTATGCAAAGCTTAAAAGGAAAAGAAGTTCCTAATGTGGAAAGTGTTTGTGTTGGGTTTAATTAACTTTGTTGTGGTAAGCAAGAAGGTTGGACTGGTGTGTTGTTTTACTTGTTTGTATGAGTGAGCTTCTTGTGGATTTTTCAGACTTACAGAGATGTGTTTTGAGCTTAAGCAAACAAAAATAAATAGATAAAAAAAACGTTTCTCTGTTATCATCCAGAAGCCAACACTGAATTTTCAAAGACGTGTGGACCAGATTACAGATAATTTCTGTAGTTGTTCATTGCAAGGTTATCAAAGTTTTAGAGAGAAAAGGTAAAACCAACCTGCTTAGGTTTTAGATCATAGTATACATTAGACTTGACCAAATCACTTGATAAACATAATATATGTTCTGCCATTAATAAAATTATTCCAAATACAACAAACCACGGCTAGAGAAAAAAAAATCACAAACAAAAGATTGTATCACCTTAACCGTACTTACTAAAGTTCATAATTCTAAAACGGTTAAGCCATACCATAACTCAACATCTGAAATACAACACCCTTATAAACCGACATCACAGTTTATTTGAACACAAGCTGGCATGAGTTCGAAGCCGTGACCACGCTCTCCAGTTCCTTTAACCACTCGAGTCTCTTTTCCGGATGAATGTATGTTTTGGAGAAGGTTGCCGTTTCCAAACGACTTGCATTTCTTAGGATGTATTGGGCCACCTCTCTCTCATCTTCTATCTCCCCTTGGTAATTTTCCCAAACTAATGTCTCCAGACAGTTCACCAAACATTGAGGAACATAGTTCGGTTGACTCCATCTCTTACAGGCGAGGAGTTGGTCTCGTTCCCTAGAATATTTCTAAACCCAACAAGGGGAAGGAAGACACAATGTATATATATATATCACTAAATCCCGAAACTTGGAAAATATAACGAAAGATGGAAACTTGTAAATAATGCTTACATTAATGAGCTTGAGGACTTGCAAATTAGGAGAACTATCGAGCATGAAAATAAATAGATTCCACCATTCTGGTTCATCTGTAGTTAGCTCCAGATTCACCAGCTGGTTGAAGATTCTATCAGTGGGAAACTTTGTCTACACACAGATGAGGCAGTATTTTAGTCCACACACAATTTAATAATAACAACAACAACAAACTCAAAGGAAAATAAACATTACCAGGTCTAAGGGCGATGCAATCTCCAAAAAAAGGCGTTTGACTGAAGTGAGAGATCCATGAATATTCTCATAGACTACTCCACACACATCATCAATACGTGCCTCCACAAGCTCAGGTGTACTCTCGATCAGACAAGAGTCATTTTCTGTTAACCCTACAATCTCCAGGTGTTTCAAAGAAGGAGCATTTATCACATAAGTCAAAAAATAATCATTATCCTGAGAGTCAGAATAAAGTTTTAGTCTCTGCAGAGATGGCACAGCAATAGTCAAAGTCTTCACTTCAGAATCAGAATGCGGATACAGCATAACCTCCAGATTTTCAAGAATAGAGCAGCCAGATAAAAGGTTAACAACAGATCCATCGTCCTTGAAGCTCACTCCGTAGAGGCTTAGAGTTCGAAGGGCCCTGAGACAAACCGGGAATGGGACGTCTACAAGGACACCAAAATCGAGTTTCAAGCTCTCAAGTGTCCCACAGTTGAGCAAGCTTGTGGGGAACCTATAACGGTCATACTCACCACCAGAGGGAACACCAGAGTAAACTCCGAGTTCCAACTCACGCACACGGAGTCCAAAGGCAACCCCCATTATTCGATTCATTACTCCCATATCCATGGAACCCCTTTTAAAAATCATTGTGAGATGCAAACTCTGAAGAACAGGAGCCTGATGTGAGAGCAAGCACCTGCAGACATTATCTGAAAACCTCTTGAGATCATCTCTGCGTTCGTAACGAAACCTGAGATTCGGCATCATCTTACAAAGAAATCGCCATCGTCTCGACAAAACACTAGTGGCGAAAGCATCTTTTGTCGGAATTAAAGACAAGATCTTCAGAAGCAGAGCCTCCGGCAGCTCACTGATCATGTCTTCTTCGTTACTCAAACTAATCAAATTCAAACAACAAAACGGAGTCACGATGAGTTGGTTCGGAGCAAAGATTTTTAAGAAACCACAGAACGGTTCATCCAAAGAAGCAAACACAGAGAAGAAACATTACCGTTGTTCCATTTCCAGATGGCAGAGAAAAGCTCGGCTCACGTTTTAGGGTTCCAAAAGCGGAGACGGACGCGGAATTGGTCTGTGATGATTCGTTCACCGGCGTCTTTTATAAGTTAAACCAGTACTAACCGGATAAAAATTGTAGCATCCTTCGGTTCGGTCTTGTATTCCCGTAAACCGTGACTATGCATATACCCCGGTTTTAACCGACTTTGAGTTTAATTAACTCTCTTGATATTTAACAACCCACAAATAGAATAAAACAACATTTTGTCCAAAAAAAAGCATAACAAAGGTTTTTCAAAATAGCATTTACTAAAAATTAATAAGGATTTTTATCTATTATATTTGAGTTTAGACTTAGTGGTTAGAATTTAGTATTTAGAGGATTGGAGTTAAGAAAAGGGGCGAATGACTATAATTTTGGGACTACACCAAAACTATAATTTTTTTATTAATTTATAGAGATATTAATTTATCGAGATACTAATTGAACCAAAAATTAAATTTGGAACTATGAAATTTTATTAATTTATAGAAATTTTTCGTGTATATTAATTTATCGAGTATTAATTTATATAAGTTTTACTGTATTATAACCACTTTATCTAATAGAATTATATTGATTTTCCCTACATTTTTTAATATCAATATGGCATTTTTTTGTCGTCAAATGTGGAATTTTTTAATAAAATAATTTTTGAAAAACAAAAACCAAAAACTATCTTAGAAACTAAAAACAATCATCACCCCAATCGTATTAAGGGAACTGTTTTAGATTCATGAGATTAATTCTGAGCTTGGCTTTAGTGGAAACAGATGTTGACTTCTCTTTCGTGTGCAACAGATTCCTTGCGGCTTAAGTAAAAGGGAACTATGCTGCCCAGTTCGATGGATTGGATTGCAATATCTTGAAAACCTGTTAAACTTGTATGTTTATCAACTCATGCTCTCAACTAAATGTGTAAATCAGACATATTGGGTCAGAAATATTGACTGCCTCTCTGTTTTTCACCATACCTAGTAAAACATAATACATGTTCTGCCATCCTGAAGATATTCTTCCAAATGCAAGAAGCTCCAGCTAGATAAAAACAAATCACAGAATGAGAATTGTCTCTCCTTTACAGAACTAAATAAAGTTCTTAATTCTGAAACGGTTAAACATAGCTCCATACTACAACTCAACATCTGAAAAGTAAGACAACACACTTATAAACCGAGAAATGAAATAGGTTTCTAGGACTTCCACCAAACATCAGTTTCTTTGAACACAAGCTGGCATGACTTAGATGCCCTGTCCACACTCGCCAATTCCTTGAACATCTCGAGATTCTTTTCTGCATGAACATTTATTCTGGAGAAAGTTGCTGTGTTCAAACGACTTGCATTCCTTAGGATGTATTGAGCCACCTCTTTCTCATCTTCTATCTCCCCTTCGTAATCTTTCCAAACTAATGTCTCGAGATGGTTCACCAAACATTCAGGAAAATTTTTTGGTTGACTCCATCTCTTATATGCCACACGATCTTCATCCCCAACCCCAACCCAAAACTAAACCCAACAAAGGGTGTACAAAAAGAGTATATCGTTAAAACCTCGAAACTGATCAGTTGGGAAATATAACGAAAGATGGAACCTTGTAAATAGATAATGCTTACATTAACGAGCTTGAGGACTTGCAAATTAAGCGAACTATCGAGCATGAGCATCAATAGGTTCCGCCACTCTGGTTCATCTGTAGATAGCTCCAAATATACCAGCTGGTTGAAGATTCTATCAGTGGGAAACTTGGTCTACACATAGATGAGGCAGTATTTTAGTACACAAACAATTTAATAAACAACAATAAACACAAATGGAATTGCAAAATAAACATTACCAGGTGCAAGGGTGATTCAATCTCCAAACAAAGGCGTTTGGCTGAAGTGAGATATCCATGAATGTTCTCATAGATTACACCAGCCACATCAGTAATATGTGCCTCCACAAGCTCAGGCATATTCTCAATCAGACAAGAAGAGTTTTTTTTCCCCTTAATCCATTAATCTCCAGGTGTTTCAAAGAAGGAGCATTTATCACATACGCCGTAAAACAATTATCATTTTCATTTCCATTTTCAAAAGTAAGTGTTAGCCTCTGCAAGGATGGCACATCGATGGTGAAAGTCTTCACGTGAGGATGCGAATACATCTCAACCTCGAGATTTTCAAGTCTAGAACAGCCAGATAGAAGGTTAACAATAGACACCTCGTCCTTGTAGCTCACTGAGTAAAGACGTAGAGTTCTAAGGGCCTTGAGACAAACCGGAGACGGGACGTCTACAAGGACATCAAAATGGAGTTTCAAGGTCTCAAGTGTCGCACAGTTGTACAAGCTTCTAGGAAACCTGAACGGCTCATCACAAGAGTAAACCTGGAGCTCCAACTCACGCACGTGGAGTCCAAACGCAACCCCAATCATGACTCCGACATCCATAGTGGAATCATTTTTAAAATTCATTTCGAGATGCAAACTCTGAAGAACCGGAGCCAGATGTGAAAGCAAACACCTACTGACATCATCTGAAAATCTCACGAGATCTTTTTTGGTGCCAGGGTAACAGAACCTGAGATTCGGCATCATCTTACAAAGAAACCGCCATCGTTTAGACAAAATACTAGTGACGAAAGCATCTTTTGTCGGAAGTAAAGACAAAATCTGCAGAAGCAGAGCGTCCGGGAGCTCACTGATCATGTCTTCAATCGACTAGGCAAATCCAAACAACAAAAGTAATTACGAGTTGGTTTGGAGCTTAAGATTGGCAGAGAAAAGAGCTCAGTGTTCTACTGCTGACGTTAGGGCTTCAGAGGGCGGAGACGGAGGGTCTGCGATGATTCACTGGCGTCTTTAATAAGTTAAACCAGTACAAACCGGGTACAAAATTGAACCACCGGGTACTTGATGAAACCGGGTGAAAACCCAATCCCCTTACCATTGACTGTTGAACTGACAACGGTTGACCTGGTAAAAACAACATAAAAAAATCCAATATTTTTTATTGATCAAAAAAATATATCCGATAATATTTTTTTGAAAAAATGATTAAATTTCGTTTATACGTTTTAATATTGGCTGAATGAATTATTTGTTTTATATTTTTTCTTAGTTTTGATTAAAAATGTTTACTCTATCATCTGAAAAAAATGACAATGCAGAAAACTAAAATTTATTGATAGCATTAATCCCTTTGTTTTTTTTACATTTTTAATATCTTCTTATGATTTCAATGCAATTTTCTTATTTTAGCTGAATATTAATTTTAAAATATATTGATTTAATAAATAATTTTATTATCTCATAAACCGTGACTATTCATACATCCCGATTTTAATCAAATTTGAGTTTAATTAATAACCCTCTGGATATTTAACAGAGACATATCCTCAAAATAATAAAACAACAATTTGTCCAAAAATCAGTATAAGATTTTTTTTTAAATAGTATTTACTAAAAATTAATATGGATCTTTATCAAGTTTAGATTTGGTGATTAGAATTTAGTATTTAGAGTAAAATTTAGGATCAGTAGCAATTTAATCATTTTCTTAATTTATTTAATACGAAAAAAATGTATCACCTTAACCGTACTTTAAGTGTATAATTCTCAAACAGTTAAACACAGCGCCAAACTATAACTCAACATCTGAAAATCATAATAAACCGAGTAATGTAGTAAGCTTGTAGGACTCCCATGTGACATCACAGTTTATTTGAACACAAGCTGGCATCATTTCGAAGCCCAGACCACACTATCCAGTTCCTTAAACCTCTCGAGTCTTTGCTTCGGATGAATGTCTGTTTTGGAGAAGATTGCTGTTTTCAAACGACTTGCATTCCTTAGGATGTACTGGGCCACCTGTCTCTCATCTTCTATTTTCCCTTTGTAATTTTTCCAAACTAATGTCTCGAGACGGCTCACCAAACATTCAGGAACATATCTCGGTTGACTCCATCTCTTATAGGGGGGACGATCTCGCTTCCTAAACCATTCCTGAAACCAACAAGGGAGAGACACAATGTGTATATATCATTAAAACACCGAAACCGGTCAGTATGAAAAAAGAGGAAACCTTGTAATAATGCTTACACCAATGAGCTTGAGGACTTGCAAATTAGGAGAACTATCGAGCATGAGAATAAATAGATACCACCACTCATGGTCATATGCATGTAGCTCCAAGTTCACCAGCTGGTTGAAGATTCTAGTGTATAATGGTTTTTTAAATGAAACATTTTAGCCCATATTTGTGACAAACTAAAAAATCTATTTGGAAGAATTGCCCTAAAATGTTATGATAAAATTAGAGAGGAGTTAAAATGCTCTAATGAAACATAATACATGTTTTGCCATTGTGAAGCTATTATTCCAATTGCAAAGAAGTGAAAGCTATGATATTTTAATGAACAGAATACTTTAAGTTCATAATTATCAAACCGTTAAACATAGAGCCATAGCGTAACTCAACATCTGAAAAACAATACAACACCCTTATAAACCGAGTAATCTAGTCAGCTTATATCAGTTTATTTGAACACAAGCCGGCATGTGCTCGAAGCCCTGACCACAATCTCCAGTTCCTTTAACCTCTCGAGTCTCTGGATCGGATGAATGTCTGGTTTGAAGAAGGTTGCCGTTTCCAAAAGACTTGCATTCCTTAGCAAGTATTGAGCCACCTCTCTATCACCTTCTGTTTCCCCTTCGTAATTTTCCCAAACTAATGTCTCCAGACGGTTCACCAAACATTCAGCAACATATATCGGTTGACTCCATCTCTTATAGGTGAGACGATCTCGGATCCTAAACCATTCCTAAACATAACAAGGGAATACACAGAGTGTATACATCTTTAAAAACCTGAAGCTGATCAGTTGGAAAATTTTAAGAACGGTGAATACTTGTAATAATGCTTTACATTAATGAGCTTGAGGACTTGCAAATTAGGAGAGCTATCAAGCATGAGCATCAATAGATTCCACCACTCTGGTTCATATGTATGTATCTCCAAACACACCAGCTGGTTGAAGATTCTATTAAACTTACTCTACACATACATGAGGCAGTATTTTAGTACACAAACAATTTAATAAATAATAACAAGAAACTCAAATGAAATTGCAATTTAAACAGTACCAGCTTCAAGGGTGATGCAATCTTCAAAGAAAGGCGTTTGACTGAAATGAGAGATCCAAGAATGTTCTCATAGACTACACTAGACACATCAATAATATGTGCCTCCACCAGCTCAGGTGTATTCTCAATCACGCAAGAGTCATCTTCTGTTAACCCTTGAAGGGTCAGATATTTCAAATGAGGAGCATTTATCACATTCTGAATACTCTATAAAATCTTCACTGTCAGAAATAAGTGTTAGACTCCGTAAGGATGGCACAGCAATAGTGAAAGTCTTCACATGAGGATGAGAAAACATCATAACCTCCAGATTTTCAAGAACAGAGCAGCCAGATAAAAGGTTAACAACAGATTCATCGTCCTCGAAGCTCACATCAAAAAGGCGTAGAGTTCGAAGGGCCTTGAGACAAACCGGAAACGGGACGTCTAAAAGGACACGAGAACCTAGCTTCAAGGTCTCAAGTGTCCCACAGTAGTACAAGCTCGTAGGAAACCTATACGGCTCATCGGAGTAAACTTCGAGCACCAACTCACGCACATGAAGTCCAAACGCAACCCCCATCATCACTCCGATATCCATAGTGGAATCATACTCAAAATTCATTTCGAAATGTAACCTCTGAAGAACGGGAGCCTGATGTGAAAGCAAATACCTACAGACGTTATCTGAAAACCTCTCTAGATCATCTGTGGGTTCGTAACAAAACCTGAGTTTCGGCATCATCTTACACAGATAGCGCCATCGTTTAGACAAAACACTAGTGGCTACGACATCTTTTGTCGGAACTGAAGACAGTATCTGCAGAAGCAGAGCGTCCGGCAGCTCACTGATCTTGTCTCCATTTCTCAAACTTCCACTAGGAAAAAGGAATCACGATGAGTTGGTTCCGAGCTAATATTTCAAGAAAACGTAGACGTAAGCACGCATAGAAGAAACATACCGTCGTTTCAAATCCATTGGCAGAGAAAAGTTCAGCATTAGGGTTTTCAAAAGCGGAGACAGAGACGGAGACGGTGAGGATTGTAACGATCCACTGGCGTTTTTATAAGTAAACCAGTACAAACCGGGTAAAACTGAAACATCATTCGGTTCGGTTTTGTATTGCGAGAAACCGTGATTATCCATGTAGGCCGGCTATCCCGGTTTTTTGGAGTTTAATTACATAAATCTAATCGTATTAAATACTTTGTCTGAATCAAAAGAAACAAGTAATCAAACTTGTCAAAATAAGACAAGAGGTGTTTGACCATCCTTCTGGCGGTCAAACCCAAATAATGAGAATTGCTTTCTTTCCCTGTCATCCATCTTTGACTTTTGACTCTTCTTCCCCAATTCCCCTCTTTTATTACGATCTCGCCACGTGTCATCCTATTTCTCTCGTATAAGTTCGCCACGACAGATACGCGCCGTTGGATCATTCTTGCTTCCGTCTCCGTCTCTCTTCTCTGTTTTTTTTTTTTTTTCGATCTGTTGTTTTTTGACCAAAAACCTTTTTGTTGTTTTGTTTGTTAATCTATCTCCCTACTGCATTCCTTGAATGTGGTTGAACACATCCGTACGATACTTGAATCTCACTCTTTCTCTTCCTTTGTTTCTCCGATTTTGACTCTGAATCGTTTCACTTGTTTAGAAATTTCGATCCCGAGGAAGAACAGTCTGAGAATTCTCAGAGTAATTTTGATAATTAGGGGTTGATTTTCAAGTGTGGGGTGATTATGATGAAAGCTTCGATTGGGAGGTTAAGGAAACTAACATCGCATAAGGTCGATGCCAAAGAGAAAGGAGAGGTCGTTGCTACGGCACTGGTTGACGAACTCGCTCGAGCCGGCAAGGTAAATTTTTTAAAAAAATCGTCGCAATTTTTAATGTGGTTTTGAGGAATTATGCTGTTGATAGTTGATTTGGAAGAAGGAAAAATTCCTTGTTTGATCGAGTATAGGCTATATTTAGAAACTTTTTCGTTTCTGGTTCAGAGTGAAGAACAAATTTAGAAACCATCCAATTGGTAGCAAACCCTAGTGTAGTTCCCTGAACACAATTTTTAAGGAAGTATTGAGCTGATTTGTTATTTAATGGAAGAAACACTATTTAAACTCAGATGCACTCCCTTGTGATGTCTCATCAGGATATGCAAGACATGAGAGACTGCTACGATAGACTACTCGCTGCTGCTGCTGTAACTGCAAATAGTGCTTATGGTAAATAAACATTTCATTTTCATATGTTTTTATGAACATGACAAATGATCTTACACTCTATGGTTACTACTTTTCAGAGTTTTCTGAGTCATTGGGAGAGATGGGTTCTTGTTTGGAGCAAATTGCGCCTCATAACGACGAAGAAAGCAGTAAGCGCTTAAGATTGTCCTATTGTACAACTTTTACTTGCCTATTCTGTTTTGTAAGTTGTAACATCGGTTTCTTCTGTAGGTAGAATCTTGTTTATGTTGAGTAAAGTTCAGTTTGATCTCCAGAAACTTCTTGACACATATGTAAGTTGTGTTAGCTGCAAACTAGAACCCTGCGAAATCTCTGTTCTTAACTCTCGGAAAACTAACTTTTTTTTCTTCTGTTTTTACTCTTCAGCGTAGTCATGTATTCAAGACGATTACGTCCCCTTCAGAATCACTTCTCAATGACCTCAGAACTGTTGAGGTATACCGTAGTTTGCTACTTATTGTATTCAAACGCTTTACCTGTTTCACTCATCCTTTTCTCTTTTTTTTCAAAATTGAGCAGGATATGAAGCAACAATGCGACGAGAAGAGGTTTGTTCTTTGTGTTTTCACTAGCGAAGTTTCTTATTTCGCAGTTTGATAAGCTTTGCCTTTAACATTTTCTATGCTTTTTTAAACTACTCAGAAATGTGTTTGAGATGGTGCTTCTGAAAGATAAAGGAAGGCCTAAAAGCAGTAAAGGAGAAAGGCATATTTCTGCAGAGTCTCGACCTGCTTACAATGAGTTTCATGAAGAGGCAACAATGTGCATTTTTCGGTTGAAATCTCTCAAGGAAGGACAAGCTCGTAGTCTCGTCACGCAAGCAGTACGTCACCACACTGCTCAGGTAAAAACATCAAACTCAGTTTCTTATCTATATTGCATGTGTCATGGAAATTTGGTCTTTCCTTCTTTTGTTTTCTTGACTTTTCTTCATATGATTCTTTTAGATGCGTCTGTTTTACACTGGAATGAAATCGCTCGATACTGAAGACAGTATCTGCAGAAGCAGAGCGTCCGGCAGCTCACTGATCTTGTCTCCATTTCTCAAACTTCCACTAGGAAAAAGGAATCACGATGAGTTGGTTCCGAGCTAATATTTCAAGAAAACGTAGACGTAAGCACGCATAGAAGAAACATACCGTCGTTTCAAATCCATTGGCAGAGAAAAGTTCAGCATTAGGGTTTTCAAAAGCGGAGACAGAGACGGAGACGGTGAGGATTGTAACGATCCACTGGCGTTTTTATAAGTAAACCAGTACAAACCGGGTAAAACTGAAACATCATTCGGTTCGGTTTTGTATTGCGAGAAACCGTGATTATCCATGTAGGCCGGCTATCCCGGTTTTTTGGAGTTTAATTACATAAATCTAATCGTATTAAATACTTTGTCTGAATCAAAAGAAACAAGTAATCAAACTTGTCAAAATAAGACAAGAGGTGTTTGACCATCCTTCTGGCGGTCAAACCCAAATAATGAGAATTGCTTTCTTTCCCTGTCATCCATCTTTGACTTTTGACTCTTCTTCCCCAATTCCCCTCTTTTATTACGATCTCGCCACGTGTCATCCTATTTCTCTCGTATAAGTTCGCCACGACAGATACGCGCCGTTGGATCATTCTTGCTTCCGTCTCCGTCTCTCTTCTCTGTTTTTTTTTTTTTTTCGATCTGTTGTTTTTTGACCAAAAACCTTTTTGTTGTTTTGTTTGTTAATCTATCTCCCTACTGCATTCCTTGAATGTGGTTGAACACATCCGTACGATACTTGAATCTCACTCTTTCTCTTCCTTTGTTTCTCCGATTTTGACTCTGAATCGTTTCACTTGTTTAGAAATTTCGATCCCGAGGAAGAACAGTCTGAGAATTCTCAGAGTAATTTTGATAATTAGGGGTTGATTTTCAAGTGTGGGGTGATTATGATGAAAGCTTCGATTGGGAGGTTAAGGAAACTAACATCGCATAAGGTCGATGCCAAAGAGAAAGGAGAGGTCGTTGCTACGGCACTGGTTGACGAACTCGCTCGAGCCGGCAAGGTAAATTTTTTAAAAAAATCGTCGCAATTTTTAATGTGGTTTTGAGGAATTATGCTGTTGATAGTTGATTTGGAAGAAGGGAAAAATTCCTTGTTTGATCGAGTATAGGCTATATTTAGAAACTTTTTCGTTTCTGGTTCAGAGTGAAGAACAAATTTAGAAACCATCCAATTGGTAGCAAACCCTAGTGTAGTTCCCTGAACACAATTTTTAAGGAAGTATTGAGCTGATTTGTTATTTAATGGAAGAAACACTATTTAAACTCAGATGCACTCCCTTGTGATGTCTCATCAGGATATGCAAGACATGAGAGACTGCTACGATAGACTACTCGCTGCTGCTGCTGTAACTGCAAATAGTGCTTATGGTAAATAAACATTTCATTTTCATATGTTTTTTTTTATGAACATGACAAATGATCTTACACTCTATGGTTACTACTTTTCAGAGTTTTCTGAGTCATTGGGAGAGATGGGTTCTTGTTTGGAGCAAATTGCGCCTCATAACGACGAAGAAAGCAGTAAGCGCTTAAGATTGTCCTATTGTACAACTTTTACTTGCCTATTCTGTTTTGTAAGTTGTAACATCGGTTTCTTCTGTAGGTAGAATCTTGTTTATGTTGAGTAAAGTTCAGTTTGATCTCCAGAAACTTCTTGACACATATGTAAGTTGTGTTAGCTGCAAACTAGAACCCTGCGAAATCTCTGTTCTTAACTCTCGGAAAACTAACTTTTTTTTCTTCTGTTTTTACTCTTCAGCGTAGTCATGTATTCAAGACGATTACGTCCCCTTCAGAATCACTTCTCAATGACCTCAGAACTGTTGAGGTATACCGTAGTTTGCTACTTATTGTATTCAAACGCTTTACCTGTTTCACTCATCCTTTTCTCTTTTTTTTTTTCAAAATTGAGCAGGATATGAAGCAACAATGCGACGAGAAGAGGTTTGTTCTTTGTGTTTTCACTAGCGAAGTTTCTTATTTCGCAGTTTGATAAGCTTTGCCTTTAACATTTTCTATGCTTTTTTAAACTACTCAGAAATGTGTTTGAGATGGTGCTTCTGAAAGATAAAGGAAGGCCTAAAAGCAGTAAAGGAGAAAGGCATATTTCTGCAGAGTCTCGACCTGCTTACAATGAGTTTCATGAAGAGGCAACAATGTGCATTTTTCGGTTGAAATCTCTCAAGGAAGGACAAGCTCGTAGTCTCGTCACGCAAGCAGTACGTCACCACACTGCTCAGGTAAAAACATCAAACTCAGTTTCTTATCTATATTGCATGTGTCATGGAAATTTGGTCTTTCCTTCTTTTGTTTTCTTGACTTTTCTTCATATGATTCTTTTAGATGCGTCTGTTTTACACTGGAATGAAATCGCTCGATACTGTAGAGCGTCACGTAAGAGTTTCTGCAGAGAAACAACATATTGACTGTGATCTTTCTATTCATGAGAACGAAGTGGAAGGTAGTGAGGATGATGATGACAGAGAAGAACTCAGTTTTGCGTACAGAGAGAATGAGCAGATGGTAGAAGCTGCTTCTATCTCTCCAACATGGGGTTCAAAAGTAAGTTGAATTTGAATATGACAATTGTTAAGCGTATGAACATGACCAGGAATGATCTCATGTTCTTCATTTTCCTCCAGATGGACGATGCAGACCTCTCGTTTCCTCGGCCTTCTGTAACAAGAACATCAGCGGTATGTCTTTTCTTATGATCTCCATAACCATCTGACAATTTTTTTATAACCAAATTTGCTTCAACTGCCATAGTTTCATTGGTCATTGTAGGTAAATGCTGATCATAGAGAAGAATACCATCACAGGATGACCAGCTATTCAGCTCCGTTGTTCCCGGAAAAGAAAACACAGACAAATCCATCATCCAATGCTTACGTGTTACCAACGCCAAGCGATTCAAGGTACTCCAAACAGGCCTCCCAGGCTTTAAACCCAAGGCCAGCAAACCACAGCGCAGGAAACATATGGCATTCATCTCCGTTAGAACCGATTAAAAGCGGTAAAGACGCGGAAAACAACAGCATCTACGTCCGCCTCCCTCGCCCTTCTACAACAGACAAGCATCATCAACAAGCAGCAGTAAGACACGCATTTTCCGGACCGATCAGTGGACTGGTCACCACCACAGAAGTCGCGTTTTGTCCTCTGCCGACTCCTCCTGCTTCTTCTCCGAGGCTGAGTGAGCTTCACGAGCTTCCAAGACCACCAGGCCACTTTGCACCACCGCCGAGACGAGCAAAATCCCCTGTTCTGGTTGGTCACTCGGCGCCTTTAACCGGATGGAACCAAGAAAGAAAAAACAACGTTACTCTTGCTCCTCCGTCCACCACCAACATTGTGGCCTCGCCACTACCAGTTCCTCCATTGGTTGTTCCTAGAAGCTACTCTATACCTTCAAATAACCATAGAGCCGTTGCTCAACGAGGGGTCGGAAGGAACGAAGACGGAGTAGCATCCCCACCGTTAACACCAATGAGTCTTTCTAGGCCGCTTGAGTCCACTGGAGTTGCTCAGACTAGTCAAATCAGAGGTAAAAAGCAACCTAAAATGCAACCATAAGAAAAAGAAAAATTAAATTACATTTTTGAACGGTATCATAATTTATCATAAGGTGTATATTTCCTTGCTGTGGATTTATTGAAACCTCCATAGGTTATTAATTATCTTGCAGGAGTAGAAGAGCTGATAGAACGATGAACGAGAATCAGAGATGAGCATAAGTGAATATACTACTAGTCAGTAAATGTATAATTCTTTAGTTGGTTTCTAATTGTTTTTTTGACCTTTTCCATTGTAAATCTGAAGCATCTGTTCACCTTTACATTTTTAATCCCTTTAATATTTCTTTCTATATTACTTAGGTATTTATATCCGAGAGTTTAATAGAATAAAAAGGCAACACAAGCGTAACGCATACATTTATATTTATTTTAATTTAAAAATCCGGGAAAAGAAGGTAAAAGAAAATTATCACGTTGAGCTGATTCGATAGACATACGTGGCGGATATCTAGAGAGGAGAAGGAGGAGTTTCGTTGTTTCGTCAATGGAGATCTCTGCGTCTGCTTCTCTAACTTCCTCTGGACTCCTTCCTCGTCTTCTTCCTCCATTCTTCTATCCTCATGCTCGAACTACTTCCTGTGGACCGTTGCTATCTTCTTCCTCCTCTGTTAAATTCATTTCTTCTCACAGACGTATAGCTCCGTCTCCGTGTCTGGCCGATCAGTCTGCGTCCACCGGTTAGTGTTTCGAGCTCTGAATTGGAATTTTAGAGATGCGAAACACTTGTTTCAGTTACATAGTAAGTGTTCGACTATATGTCTGATGCTGAACTAGTTGTGTCTCTCACGATTAGTATTGTTTGCTCGAGAACACGAAGAGATTGCATTGCAATGAATGTTTTTACCAGATTGATCCACTTTCTCACACGGGGTTATCTAATCAGTTTATTGTTTTGTTGGATAGGGGTTAACGTTGTTGATTCGGATCCCATTGATGCTGTTAAGGTTAGAGTTTTATCACAGAACCAACTTTACTGATGTTACCAGTTTTGTTTCCTCTTACGTTTAACCATTTCCGTCTGATAACTCAGAGGAAAGCTATGGACATAGCCCCTGAACTCAAAGGAGCTTCAATATTTCTGGTTGGTAAGGCCGGCTTGGCTTCGATTCAAGCTCTCAGTTTTTAAACTAGTTGATTACTTCATATTACGGAAGAACACTGATGTGTGAGGTTTAACGATCTGGTGTAGGAATTAATAACCCCATTAAAACCAACATGGGGAAGCTTTTGGCTGAGTCATTGCGATATTACTACTTTGACAGGTATGCACTCGTTACCTCGAAGAACCTAGTCTGCTTCCATTGTTCTTTGGAACCTATTGCCTGGAATATCTGGCATTCTTATTACTTATCTTTGTTTGTGATACCTATGAGGTGATTGTGAAATCCAATGTTTAGCGTTTATGATGACTAGTGTTAAGCTTTAACTTCTCTTCGCTTGTCGTTTTTCTCCGTAACAGAGGGTTACCACCTTAATTCTGCTTGTACTCTTGATAAACTCACATTGAATATTCTTTCACACCATTCCTAACTTCATTTTTATTCTTATTGTGCAGTGATAATTTGATCGCAGAGGCGGCTGGTGGAAGTGTGTCCGTTCAAGGTTTAAAGGAGGCTGATGAGAAGGCTTTTAAGGAATCAGAGGTAAATTCAATCATTTGTTCAAATGCATCCTTGGTCCAAGTTTCTGAAAGAGGATTGATCCATACTCAACATCAATCTAAATGGCACATAATGGTGGTTATTGATGATGACTCTGCAACGTGATTCTACAGACTGAAGTGCTGAAGCAACTATCATCTATGGGTCGGCTTGTAGTTTGCGCTGGAGATGGTGCAGTCCAGAGCTTGACAAATCTGTATGTTCTATATTTAAGTCGCAGCAGTTTCTCTCGTTTTAGAAGACATGCACACTCTGCTTAAGCTTTTTAAATTCTCTCCCGTCTGTTCCCTTTTTTTATTTATCGTGTTTGTATTTGGACAGTGCACTTCTAAGACACGGGATCTCCATATGGATCGATGTTCCTCTAGAAATCGCAGCTAAAGGAGATGATCCATTCAGCTCAGAACCTTCCCCTGAGGTCTTTCTTCTTTTTCTCTCCCTGACCCGCTTGAAGTTTCTGTCGTTGTCGACTTGACTTTCATGATGGATGATGATGAACGCAGTTGTATGACGCATTGAAAGCGAGTTACGAAAAATCAAGAAAGGGTTACGATACAGCAGATGCAGTTATTTCCCTTGAGAGTAAGGTTTTATTCACAAGTCCATGATGGATGATAAGGATTTTATGGGTGATGCTACTTTTTTGTTCTTGGAAACAGGAATAGCTACAAAGCTGGGATGTGAAGACTTGGAAACGGTAACTTCTGAAGAGCTTGCTTTGGAGGCAAGTCTTAGACTTTATGCTTATTATTTTTTAATCATTTTGACATATGGTCACAACTGTGAGATGTTCTCTGAAAGAATGTGTTGTTCTTCAGGTCTTGAAAGAAATAGAGAAGTTGACGAGGGTGAAAAAAATGATGGAAGAAGCTTCTCGACCTTTCTAGGTTGAGTTTTGCTCACTCTATCATGCATCGCACAATCTGTGAATTTTTAGGGTCTTCTATCATATTGTATATCAGGGACCATATTATTTTTCATCATTATCACGGACATATTTGGCATTTTTTGCATAAAAAGTTCGGCGGTTATACTGAAATACTGATGCTGCAAGCATTGGGTGGAGGAGAAACATCTGACGTCTCTATCACGTGAGATCATGTGTTGGACTTATTCAATTGATTTGATGAGTCGATCCACTAGAATGTGGGCCTAATATATGTGGCCCACTAAGGGATAAGAGCGTGAAACAGAGGAAGTGCGAAAAACAAAAGCTCGTCCCAGTTTTGAACAGCTTTCTTGTCCCATCGTCTTTTTAATAAAAAAAAACATATTTTGGTGTCTGTTCGTTGGAGACGCAATATTTGGTGTCGGTAAAACAATAAGAACGGTAATAATGGTAAAATACAAAAGTAGTAGAAGAAATGCGTATTATTCATGCCAAACGTGTAGTTTTCTCCATTAATCAAAAGAAAAAAAAAAGGGAAAATCGTATCTCGAGAAATATACAAAAACGTAATGAGAAATGTAAATGGCGACTGAGTTTAATTGGGATTTGTTTATAAACAGACGCAAAGATAAGGGGGAACAAACCTGTCTGCTTCTTTCTCTCTCTCACCTCTTCCTCAGATTCTTTCTCGTCCTCAAACCTTTTTTTAATCTCTCTGTTGGCTTCGTCTCTTCTTCGTTTCGGTTCTGCTAATCCTTGATTAATCGATCCATGTGAAATGTTATGTTGAGCATATTGTAATCCATTGATTCATCGGTGCGTCTTTTCATGGGACTGTTTCTGGATTTCTGTTTCTGCGTTTTCTTGGTTGATTAATCCAAGTTATGTGGTTGCATCGGTTTGACTGTGTTTGTTTTCGATGACGATGATGATGATGAGCTGCTTTGTTTTCTGGGGATTTGATTTATATGATAGAAAGTATTTGATTGATCAGATTAATTTGATCACAAGTTCTTGTTGTTCATGCCGTGGTTCATCGTGTTGTGTTCATGATCACTTTTGTTTTCTTAGGAAGATTTTATTGTTGTTCTGTTCCATCGTTTGTATATTTTTTGCTCAATACTTAGAAATTGTGAGGATGTCTGCTTTTAAACGCCTGTCTTGTAGTGTGATAATGTCTGCTTGAGGATGAGTTTGGTTTAGCTCAAGTTATTATGTTCTTTTTTATTTATTTTGTCTGAATGGCTGCTATTGTTTGATATCTTCTTTCATAAAAGTTTAAAACCGCTAGTTAAAAAAAAATTATAGTTTCCGGATCTTTATTTGTTTTATCGTTTTCTTTCTTATACTACTTTTTCTTTATACTTGAATCTGTCAGCCTTAAACTTCTGCGATTGTGTTATAACTATGCTTTAAGCTTTAATAGTCTGTCTGAACAACTCTGGCTATGTCCCTTATTGTATTTTGTCATGTAACTGATTCGGTTTCTTCTTTTTATTCGTTTCAGCAAAGTGTGTACCTGCAACTGCAATGAACTCTGTATCCGTCACTCTCAAATTCCATATAACTCCGGAACGCTCTGATATAAACCACTGTCTAATAAATTTCAAGTGTTTGGTTTCTTGTATGCGGGTTGCAATGCACGACTTGTGGATGCCTGTGACTGACACATAGTTCTAGATTCAGTTTGTTCAACCAGAGATAGAAAGGTAGTCAGTATTGTTATTGTAAGGATTCAGTAGTTTTCAAGGAGGTTTCTAGATAAAAGTAGGGATTTGGAAACTGACATCTCATAAGGAACTCGCCCTTAAGGTTACACAACTCTTTATTTGACAAAAAGCTCTTTGAGCATTTAGTTATGGGTCTGCCACAGACTGCTTCAAGTGAACAATCCCATGAAGCTTCAACTGCTTCAAGTTCCAGCCTCTCGCAAAGTCTGCCTTTGTATTCCACTTCCCATGATTCAGATAGCCTTAACAGAGGAAGCGAAGACGGCATTTGCTCTTCCATTGGAGAATTTGATAGGAAAACATCATTGGAGCCTCTGGAGTTCACAGATGATCATCAGCACAGATTCCATGTTACCTCATCTAGTAGTGCTCATGGATCCACTAGCTACGCTGCAGATAAGGTTAGTTCAAGTCTAACCGGAGCTAGAAGGATAGTTGGTTTTGCATCTAGCGAAACCAGCTCAGTGGACAACAAACAAACGAGTGTAGCTGTTGAAAACTCTCTATCATCCACTGTTGGAGTTACAGGAGCAGATATTGGTGGAGCGTTGGTCAGGAAACGAGTACTCTCCCCTCTGAACACTCTCTTCCCTGTCAAATTCAGAGGGGACCTGCTTGATATCAGCTGTAGTACTTATTCTGGTCTTTCCAATGGATTCTCCGATTCCATCGCACAAGATCACGCAAAGGTTAACCTCGCTGGAAGGTTGCATCTCTCCACCACTCCTACGGGCACATCTACTCACTGGGAGTGGAAGAACGCCTCAAACAGTAGCAGACTCTCCTCCATGGTCTTCACTGACGGTCCATTGCTCGACTCTGCAGACCTCCACCGGCCCACAAAAGGTGAGGTTTGCTTATATTCGCCAGTTCATGGTACCTTACCTTCTGATAAGGATATATCTGCCTCTCCACCGCTTTCTCTCTCACCGCTTGGTCCTAAGTTTTCTGAGAGAATGAAAGCTGTAAGAAGTAGCCAAAACGGGAAGATAGTGGAAGAGTTGAGGAATATCAGCGAAGAAGCAGAACTTAGAATTGACCGTAGACTTTTTAATGATGCTTATGCTTTAAGGAGAGCATTTTCAATGGAGAGAGGTGTTGAGCCAGCTCCTTTATCTCCTTGCAGAAGGTTCTGTAGAAGCTTGAGTGGACGTCCCATTCAGAGATCATTGGTTGGTTCCTTCGAGGAGTCACTATTGACAGGAAGATTGTCATGCGGGACTACAAATCAGGTTTTCCATCTGCGACTCTGATGCTGCTTACACAAATCTTAAGCTCTTTGAGTGACCAAGTAACTCATGAGTTTCTGTTGTTTCTTTCTGTGCAGAAGATTGACGGTTTTCTTGCGGTTCTTAGTATTGCTGGGGGAGACATATCTCCAAAATCACAGAAGCTTCCATTCTCAGTAACAAGTGTTGGTGATGATTGCGTCTTGCTATATTATGCCTCCATAGATCTTGGTGGAGGATCTAAATCGAACAAGTTCTGGAGCCCGAAATTGAAAACAAGTCAAATAAACTATGATGCTCAGAGCTCCTCCAAGAGCCAACTGCGTATCCCAATGAAGGGTCGGATTCAGCTGGTATATCCTTACTGTTTGTTATTTCTTCTATCATTCTGCATCTGGTATTTGATACTATTTCGTTATAAATGTTGTGGTAAAAAAACTCATCTGAGTGGTGGTGGTTGAAAGGTTCCAAATACTCATGGTAATGAATTGGTCTCTGTGCAGGTTCTTAGTAATCCTGAGAAAACACCTCTTCACACGTTCCTCTGTAACTATGACTTAACTGATATGCCAGCCGGAACAAAGGTACTATTGAACATAAAACATTTTACACGTAGCCCTTCAAAACAAACGCTCTGTTCTTTTAAGTTGTAGAAAAGAAATTATATATTTTTTGTGTTGAAGAAAGAAAATATCATTAGGAACTGATATAACGTTACCTGCTATAGCCTGAAGGTAATAGTACAGCCTCTAGGAAAGCATAAGGTCTAGAGAAATAAATCACTGGTGTTTTCATTTCCACAAGTTGATCCGCCTTTTAACTTCTTTGTTGCATATGTTCTGTTGTATGTAAAAACAAAATAAAAATATTACTCTTCTTTGCTTAACTGGTTATTGGTGTGGGTATTATACAGACTTTCTTGCGCCAAAAGGTTACTCTGGGATCATCTAATCAAACCAGTGAAGCAACACAAGAAAACACTACAAAAGCCAAAAGCTATGTGAAAGAGAACAATACAGAATGCGAAGGAGATGAGAAACTTGATGAGTCACACGAAAGTGAGAAAAGATGTTTGAAATCTTCCAAAGAATGTAACGGTGGTTCTGGTGCTCTACGGTACGCTCTACATCTGAGGTTTATTTGTCCATTACCCAAGAAAGCTTCAAAGAAACCTGATGATGGCGACACCACGGGGCAAAAGAAAAACTTGGATTCAGATGGGAAGAGGAGATTCTATCTGTACAACGACTTGAGAGTCGTGTTTCCTCAACGCCACACAGATTCAGATGAAGGAAAGGTACCGTTTGAGATTTTGCCTTCTGATTCTTGACCAGCGTTTTACATCACAGCGTTTTAAGTGTTATTCATTTTTTTGGTTCGTCTTTGTGTTGTTGCAGTTGAATGTGGAGTACCATTACCCAGAAAACCCAAGATACTTCAACATCACAGACTAAGTTTTTCAATGGTTGTATTTCGTTTTCTTTTTTAAGAAGAAATCGGTGGACTTATTTGTACATAACCATGGCTTTGACACAACGTTGTACAGATTCAAGCCTTAATTAAACTCTTACTCTTGTCCTTTTTTCTCTAACACATAGGATCGGATCAATGTTCATGGCCTCATGAGTTCCTTGAGCAGAATGATATAAAAATCTAAAATGATATTTCATCAGCTGACATAATAATCATAAAGCTACAATGATTGCTACCTTATTAACATACTATATTTTTATCAGAATTAAATTATTTGTTTGTCAACCTTATTTTCATTGAACCCAAATGGGTTTTGTTTAAAGGTACAATGGCATTAAAGAGCAAACCCAAACATAAAATTACAAGATAAGATCAAAGACATCTTTTTAATAATTTTTCATTCAAAAAAAAAAGGTACAATGGCATTAAAGAGCAAACCCAAACATAAAATTACAAGATAAGATCAAAGACTATGGGAAACACTTGAGAGACTAATTCAGAACTAATACAATGGTATTAACAGAAAGAAATAAAAATATACAAAGTTAAAGGAAGAAAATAAGTCGTCAAATTTCCGTGATTATGTTCCATTAGGGGATCCCTTCCTAATAAGATGTGTATGTATATAATCTGAACCACAGAAGGTGTAAAAGATCGTATCAGTATCCTAAGAAAAAAAAATGAAAAATCCCTCGATCTTTCTATGTGTTGTCTTCTGCATGATTATTCATGTATACGGCGACATCAAGATTGCGAACGAACTCAAATTCAAGAAAAAACTCTGGATAAGCTGTTTCTCCGGAGACGACCGAATGGAGCCAGTGATAAAAGAACCAGGAGAACACCATCATATTTACTTCCACACCAACATTTGGGGGAGCACGCGTTTCATGTGTACGTTGAGACAAGGGCCTAACTATAGACACACTCAGAGCTTTACAGCATTCAAACAGGTAAGTCCCAGTGATAGGGGAGCCTTGTGGGACTGGAGAGCCAGAGAAAATGGTATCTATTTAAAAGTGTGGGCAGGCGAACATGAACAAGGCGGGGCCTCTATGCATAAGGTGTTTGATTGGATTTACTAGTTTGTAATATTCTTATTATTACACATATGAAAATCAATGTTTGTAATTAATACAAGAGAATAATCATTTTAAGGACTACCATTTAACACAAAAAGTTTTATGTTCCTCCTATATTTTTTTTATCTATGCTACTTGTGAAAACAATTTGATGATGAAAGAGATGATAGTTTTAGAGACAAAAGGTTGGAATATCAGAAGAGAAACCATGCGAGGCCTGATACAACATTCTTGACAACAAGTTTCAGTTGGGATCACTCTTTCTTTTCATTTTTAAATAGTCAATGCATATTGTTCTACCTGTGACTTGACTCGCAAGTAACGCTTTGGGCCTTTGCTTTGTCTCTTAGCTCTTGTTCCTTACCTGCCAAGAAAGAAGAAAAAAAAAAACAAAACCATTGCCTGTATTCAGATCATGATCTACGGTAGATCAAAGCACATTTAACATGTATACCAGCTGTTTCTATTTGTTTTCCAAAGTAAATAATAGCAGTTTTTAACAGAATTTCAAGCTGTGGATTTGCGAGGATATATCTAGCTTATTATAGCATCTACAACTCATCTTATTTGACTCTCTACAATAATATTTATAAACTAAAATACTATAAATAGCAATATAGATGTGTATATATAATCTAAATCACAAAAGAAGTAAACATCATCTACATCCTCAAAATAAATATGAAAAATCTCTCGGTCTTTCTATGTGTGGTTAGCTTCTGCATGATTAGCCATGTATACGGCAGCCTCAGGATTTCAAACGAACTAAAATTCAAGAAAAAACTCTCGATAAGCTGTTACTCCAAAGACAACCGAATGAAGACAGAGATAATAGAACCAGGAGCACGATATGAAAAATTCTTCAACACCAACATTTTCGGGACAACGCGTTTCATGTGTACGTTGAGACAAGGGCCTAATTATAGACACACTCAGAGCTTTACAGCATTCAAACAGGTAAGTCCCAGTGATGGGGGAGCCTTGTGGGACTGGAGAGCCAGAGAAAATGGTATCTATTTAAAAGTGTGGGCGCGCAAACATGAGCAAGGCGGGGCCTATATGCATAAAGCGTTTGATTGGATTTACTAGTTTAAGAGACAAGCTTATACACTTACGAAAATCTGAGTTTTTAATATTCTTCATTTATGAATACGAGAGAATGATCATTTTTTTAACACTGAGTAAATCACCCATTATCATATGAAAAGAAAATAATCATTATAAAGACTACCATTTAACACAAAAAGTTTTATTTTGCTGCTATATTTATTTGTGCTACTTTTAAAAACAATTAGTTGTTCAATTCATGATTTGTAAAATAAAATATAAAGTTGTGTAAGTGATCAAAGAGATGATAATTTCAGAGATCAAACGTCGGAATTTCAGAAGAGAAACCATGTGAAGCTTGATACAACATCCTTGGCAGCAAGTTTCTGTAGGGATCACTCTCTCTTTTCATTTTCAAATAGGCAATGCATTGTTCTACCTGAGACTTGACGTGCAAGTAAAGCTCTTGTGCTTTTTCTTTGTCTCTTAGCTCTTGTTCCTTACCTGCCAAAAAGAAGGAAAAAAAGCCGGCCATTGCAAGTACTCAGATCAGTAACCTAGAGTAGATCAAAGCAACATTAGTTTACATGGAACATATATACCTGATGTTTCTATTGGTTTTCCAAAGTAATAATAGAATCTCCCTGGAATCTTAGGTAAAAGCCCTGGTAAATAGAAATCTTGGTTTCCCAATTCGCTCTCGTGGCCTTCCCTAAAAATTTATGGCAGCTCAAAGTCAGTGATCATATATGACTACTTAGATGAAGAGAGTATACATGAGAAAACAATGTGTATATATAGTGGGTGTTGAAACACCTTAAGTTGCCAGCTTCCTTTGTTGCCCTTTCCATTAAATCCTTCAAGATAGGGATGTTCCTTTGATCATTGGAATCCAGAACAATCTGAGAGTCATCCATAGTCCCAACCAAACTTACTTTAAAAAACCAAGACTCGCGATGAATATAAAGTAGGACATTATAGAGTTTATCAGCACTTCAGAGCTAATAACCAACAAATCTAAATGTGGATTGGCAGTAATCTGTAGAATTTAGGTAGAAGCTGATGTAGAAATATGAAATAGATACCCACTGGTGAGTCATATAGTGCAGTTAGAGTTCTTGCTTGCTGATTTGATACACAGTAGAATTTGAGTATAGCATATGAATATGAAGCTCAAGATCACATGATTGGACAAGAGAGAAAGCTTTACCTTGCACATGTCATCTTCTCCAGCAACACCAAAAGGGACAATTGTGGCACCAAATTTAGATGCAACTCTCACAAACTCAGGTTGCTCTGGCCAGAACAACTTGTACTCTTCACCCTGTACATGTAATCTCCCAAGAATTCAGAAACCTTTAATTAAACAAGGTTACAAACAATTATATTTCCATGTTCACCTTTCTATGGAGAGCTTCACGGACACCACCAGGATACAAAAGCACATGAGACTTTGAACTCAGTAACTTGTAGATATTGGCATGGGAGACAGGAGCTCCACCCGTTATCCTATATTTGTCAAATATCTGAGGGTCGATTATGTCGTGTATTATCGACTTGTTCATAAAAATAATCGGATGTGTCAAACCACGCAAGTGAATGTTCCTCTCTCTCATGAGTTGAGCTATCATTGGAGGTAACTCAAATCCCAATACCATGTGATAGCCAACGTACAGAACAGGTCCCTCTGAAGGTAGCCCTTCAAGGCTCCTTACAATCTTACCGTTTTCTAGAGTAGACAGCATTACAGGGGAAGTAGCATATATTAGTAATCTGCATAGCAAAAAATATCACTCATGATAGTACTATAACCTTTTTACTTAAGATACATAGAGATAGAAACTAGTGAGGCATATTACCTGTGTTCCTCTAGTTGTTTTTTTAACTCAAATGGAGTAGGCATAATGTAATCGGAAATGTAATCATGAGACCTCCCACGGCGGTAGAAACATGTACACTTTAGGATAGTAACAAGATCTACATCATCCTCCTAACGTTTGATTTTAAAGAGAGGTAGTTTAAGTGTAGCTTATGAATGCATATGTACTCTCAAATGCAAGAACCTGCCGAAAACTAGAATATCTTTCTTGTGAACGGGATGAAGAGAGGTAACTTACCAAAAGGAGAAATGGTCCACTGTCGTTGAACTTACGGACGATACAGTTTGGCAATGTGCGTGAGAATCTGTCAATGTCTTCCATGTTCAGCAGCCATTGATCGCGTCCACTGCAATGATAATAACCATATAATTCACATCTTACACCTAAGCTCTTAGTTAGGACATCTCTTTGCCAGTAGAAGAGTTCAGTATTCGACCTTAAGAGTATCATTGTTTCAGCTCTGACCGCGTACATATTAGACTTGGCAGATGCAATAGCAGACTTGAGCAGTTCCAGCTTCCAAAGAAGTGTGTTCTTAGAGAAGATCCTACTTAGATTCTGCATATATTGTTTTGATATGTTGATCACATTACTAGATGAACACTATGCATAGATCATGATGAGTTTCTAATAATTGAATTCTTACAGGAAGATTAGCAGAAACTGCAAACAGATCTCTTAGCATCCCTCCACCGATTTGATGGAAAGCAAATTCACTTGAAAATGCGTCTAACGTTTCAGTCAATGGACCGCCTGTGTAATGAAAACCCATGGAACAGAGGAAATACATGTTTGTCATGCTTTAACAAGTATAGTTAAGCTAGAACTGAACATAACAAACTTGGAGACACTTAAATGAAGTCAAGATAGAAAATGAGAAGATAACAGCCAAGTGTATTTACCTTGTTTTAAACCAAATACGTCTTCCAATAGTGTGGGATTCCATCTGGTAAAACATTCAGGATTCCTGATAGAGGCTGCGATATGAAGTTGTTGGCACGTGTGGCTGCAACAAACATTGTTGTCTACGATGATCAAAGATGTACTTACTGAATGTAGCGGAAGCTAGATAGATATACAACCGACAAATATGAAGAACCTTACAGACTGAGATTTGTGTACCTGGATTAGCCAAGATGAGGGCAATATCGATGTTGGGATTCCTGGCTGCCACATCTAACGCAAGACACGCTCCAATAGACTCACCAACTAAATATATAGGTCTATTGGGGAAAAGGTGGTTCTCTGACTTAACTGTCTGCTCAATAAGCTTCACCAAGTCTGTAACACACACAAAGCCAAAGTCACTAATCCGCATTAAACTATCTTCTTGGTTAGAAATCAATCTTTGAACGTCAAGAAAAGGTACCTTTAGCAGAAGTACGATCCCTGGCTGGAATATGAAGGCACCATATATCAAATAGCCTACTCAATGTCACAACCACACCAGAAATGAAGATTCAATTTCATGTCAGTACTTCAAAACTAGAAGGAACCAAAATTAAAAAAAGAAGAGGAATATACAGAAACAGAGAAAGCATATATATTCTTGTTTCTCAAGTTTACGTACTCCCCAAGTTTCTTGTGTTGGCGAATGAGCCCTAGTCCAGTACCATCCATACCTGCAATTTTTTTAGTTCCTAAGCTTTGTTAACTTTGTCATGAGTCCCATGGAGACTAAAAAGAATCAAGGAGACGCACCAGGTATAAAAGGAGGAGAGGAGAGCCAGGAGCCTGAGCAGCGCTCTCAAGCGGAGAGAACCAACGAGGTGGACCTTCGTCGACTCCGACGAAACCTCTCACTTCTTCCAAAAGTCTAACAAGCTCTTCCGCGAGTCAGGTCGCTCTGCTTCCACATTCACATACGGACTCTCAACCACCTTTTCATCCTGATTCTTCCCTCTTCGTTTAATACCTCCACGAGTCGTAGTCAATGATTCTAATCTGATCGACGTGAGTCTATACTTCGAGGCAGAGCTTTGCTTCGAACAGAAGAAATTAGCGTTGCGGAATGTTTCTCTTGAGAGAGACGATACAGAAGAGAGACCGGAGATGGAGCCAAGTACTATTGTACCTTTCATGGTAATAATCTCAAGACAGTCTTTGTTTTCCCAAAAATGTTGGTGTTGTTTTTGGGGTATAATATGGACACGCATGAACATTGTGTGAAGCTTAAATTATGGCGGAAAACGCATCTCACGAGTTACATATGAAGAACAACCTTAAGATGAACCTTAAAAACATCTAAATATCATTATCATAATTCATAACCTTGTAGATACCATAATTGAATGTCTACTTACAACATAGTCACTATAATGTAAAACAATTGAAAAGAGAATCTAGAGATCAAACGTTGGAATTTCAGAAGAGAAACCATGTGAGGCCTGATACAACACCCTTGGCAACAAGTGTCTGTAGGGATCACTCTCTCTTTTCCTTTTCAAATAGCCAATGCACTCTTCGACCTCTGACTTGACTTGCAAGTAAAGCTCTTGAGCCTTCTCTTTGTCTTTTAGCTCTTGTTCCTTACCTGCTGTTTCTATTGGTTTCCCAAAGTAGTAGTAGAACCTCCCCGGAATCTTAGGTAATAGTCCCGGGAAATAGGCATCTTGGTTTCCCAGTTCGGTCTCATCGCCTTCCCTAATGATTACAACAGTTCAAATCCCAATGTTCATATTACTTTCACTTGATAAAGAGTATAAAATGAGAAAATATATGTAGACACCTTAAGTTGCCAGCTTGCTTTGTTGCCTCTGCCATTAAATCCTTAAGGATAGGGATGTTCTTTTGATCATTACCATCCAGTACAATCTGAGAATTATAGAGTTTATCAAAGCATTTCAATACAGAGAGAGACAATGCTTCTTGCTAACTTGCTAAACACAAAAGTTAGCAGAAATAGAGTAGAGAAAAGCTTACGTCAAAGATGTCATCTTCACCAACAACACCAAAAGGGACTATTTTCGCTCCAAATTTAGATGCAACTCTCACAAACTCAGGTTGCTCTGGCCAAAACAACTTGTACTCTTCACCCTGCAAAGTCTCTCTGTACATGTAAGCCTCTAAATCATACAACCTCCATGCACCGCAAAAACCATAAACTATTATAGTTTCATGAGCACCTTTCTATGGAGAGCTTCACGGACACCACCAGGATACAAAAGCACATGAGACTTTAGACGCAGTAACCTGTAGATATTAAAGTTGGAGACAGGAACTCCACCCATTATTTTATACTTGTCAAACATCTGTGGGTCGACCAACGTATCTTGGTTGTTTACAAAAAGCATAGGATGTGCCAAACCACGCAAGTGAATGTTTCTCTCTTTCAAGAGCTGTGATACCATTGGAGGTAGCTCAAATCCTAATAACATGTGATAGCCAACGTACAGAACAGGTCCTTCAGAAGGTAAACCTTCAAGGCTCCTTACAACTTTACCGTTTGCTAGAGTTGATAGCATCACAGGGGAAGTAGCATCTATTAGCAATCTGCAACGAATAAAATGATCATTCAGTATACTCTAAGTTATATCCTTTTGATTGATGGACTGATTTGTTTTGTTTAAGCATTTTAACTTGTGGTCGTCTATTTGTTGTTTTAACTCAAATGTGGTAGGCATGATGTAATCTGAAAGGTAGTCATGAGACTTCCCACGGCGATAAAAACATGTACATTTGATGATAGTAACCAGATCCACACCGTCCTCCTAACATGAGATATAGTGGAAGTGTAGTTAGTAAAAGAGATAAGTATATAACTTCTTCTGTGTTGGATGAAGAGAGATCACTTACGAAAAACAGAAACTGTCCATTGTCTTTCAGCTTACGGACGATGCATTTTGGCAATGTGAGCGCGAGTCTGTCAATGTCTTCCACGTTCAGAAGCCATTGATCACGTCCACTGCAATGGCCATAACCATATATATTCACATTACACCTAAGTTGTAAGCTAGAACAAGTCTTTGCAAGTAAAAAGAGATTCTGTATTAAGACCTCAGAAGTATGAGTGTTTCAGCTCTGACCGCATGTATGTGAGAATTGGCAGATGCAACTGCATATTTAAGCAGTTCCAGCTTCCAAAGAAGTGTGTCCTTAGGGAACATCCTACTCAACGTCTGCAAATGTTTTTTTTTTTGAGATGATGAAAATAGCAAATGCATTTGACTATAAACTAAGAAGTAATGCTTACAGGAAGATTAGCTGAAACTGCAAAGATATCTCTTAGTATCCCTCCACCAACGCCACCCATTTGTTGTACAGAAAGTTCATTTGTCAAAGCGTCTAACATTGCAGTCACTGGATCGCCTGCGTAATAAAGAAACCAAATTCTTGTCATGTTTTAGTTTTTATGATTCGTTTGGAGACACTGGAGTGAAAAGAAAAGAAAAAGCCATTGCAAGTACTCAGATCAGTGATCTAGAGTAGATCAAAGCAACATTAATTTACATTGAACATATATACCTGATGTTTCTATTGGTTTTCCAAAGTAATAATAGAATCTCCCTGGAATCTTAGGTACAAGCCCTGGTAAATAGAAATCTTGGTTTCCCAATTCACTCTCGTGGCCTTTCCTAAAAGATTATGACAGCTCAAAGTCAGTGATCATATGACTATTTACATGAAGAGTATACATGAGAAAAAAATGTATATATAGTGTAGCGTTGAAACACCTTAAGTTGCCAGCTTCCTTTGTTGCCCTTTCCATTAATTCCTTCAAGATAGGGATGTTCCTTTGATCATTGGAATCCAGAACAATCTGAGAGTCATTTAATGTTCCCAACCAAAGTTACTTTAAAACCGAGGTTCGGGTGAATACAAGGTATGGCACTTTTATCAGCACTTCAGAAATCAACTAAAAGAACAAATCTAATATGTGGAACGCAGTAATCTGTAGAATTAGGTAGAAGCTGATGTAGAAATATGAAATAGATACCCACTGGTGAGTCATATAGTGCAGTTAGAGTTCTTGCTTGCTGATTTGATACACAGTAGAATTTGAGTATAGCATATGAATATGAAGCTCAAGATCACATGATTGGACAAGAGAAAGCTTTACCTTGCACATGTCATCTTCTCCAGCAACACCAAAAGGGACAATTTTGGCTCCAAATTTAGATGCAACTCTCACAAACTCAGGTTGCTCTGGCCAGAACAACTTGTACTCTTCACCCTGTAAATGTAAGCCTCTAATAACATAATCTCCAAGAATACAAAAACTGTATAAAAAGGTTATGTTCACCTTTCTATGGAGAGCTTCACGGACACCACCAGGATACAAAAGCACATGAGACTTTGAACTCAGTAACTTGTAGATATTGGCATGGGAGACAGGAGCTCCACCCGTTATCCTATATTTGTCAAATATCTGAGGGTCGATTATGTCGTGTATTATCGACTTGTTCATAAAAATAATCGGATGTGTCAAACCACGCAAGTGAATGTTCCTCTCTCATGAGTTGAGCTATCATTGGAGGTAACTCAAATCCCAATACCATGTGATAGCCAACGTACAGAACAGGTCCCTCTGAAGGTAGCCCTTCAAGGCTCCTTACAATCTTACCGTTTTCTAGAGTAGACAGCATTACAGGGAAGTAGCATATATTAGTAATCTGCATAGCAAAAATATCACTCATGATAGTACTATAACCTTTTTACTTAAGATACATAGAGATAGAAACTAGTGAGGCATATTACCTGTGTTCCTCTAGTTGTTTTTTTAACTCAAATGGAGTAGGCATAATGTAATCGGAAATGTAATCATGAGACCTCCCACGGCGGTAGAAACATGTACACTTTAGGATAGTAACAAGATCTACATCATCCTCCTAACGTTTGATTTTAAAGAGAGGTAGTTTAAGTGTAGCTTATGAATGCATATGTACTCTCAAATGCAAGAACCTGCCGAAAACTAGAATATCTTTCTTGTGAACGGGATGAAGAGAGGTAACTTACCAAAAGGAGAAATGGTCCACTGTCGTTGAACTTACGGACGATACAGTTTGGCAATGTGCGTGAGAATCTGTCAATGTCTTCCATGTTCAGCAGCCATTGATCGCGTCCACTGCAATGATAATAACCATATAATTCACATCTTACACCTAAGCTCTTAGTTAGGACATCTCTTTGCCAGTAGAAGAGTTCAGTATTCGACCTTAAGAGTATCATTGTTTCAGCTCTGACCGCGTACATATTAGACTTGGCAGATGCAATAGCAGACTTGAGCAGTTCCAGCTTCCAAAGAAGTGTGTTCTTAGAAGATCCTACTTAGATTCTGCATATATTGTTTTGATATGTTGATCACATTACTAGATGAACACTATGCATAGATCATGATGAGTTTCTAATAATTGAATTCTTACAGGAAGATTAGCAGAAACTGCAAACAGATCTCTTAGCATCCCTCCACCGATTTGATGGAAAGCAAATTCACTTGAAAATGCGTCTAACGTTTCAGTCAATGGACCGCCTGTGTAATGAAAACCCATGGAACAGAGGAAATACATGTTTGTCATGCTTTAACAAGTATAGTTAAGCTAGAACTGAACATAACAAACTTGGAGACACTTAAATGAAGTCAAGATAGAAAATGAGAAGATAACAGCCAAGTGTATTTACCTTGTTTTAAACCAAATACGTCTTCCAATAGTGTGGGATTCCATCTGGTAAAACATTCAGGATTCCTGATAGAGGCTGCGATATGAAGTTGTTGGCACGTGTGGCTGCAACAAACATTGTTGTCTACGATGATCAAAGATGTACTTACTGAATGTAGCGGAAGCTAGATAGATATACAACCGACAAATATGAAGAACCTTACAGACTGAGATTTGTGTACCTGGATTAGCCAAGATGAGGGCAATATCGATGTTGGGATTCCTGGCTGCCACATCTAACGCAAGACACGCTCCAATAGACTCACCAACTAAATATATAGGTCTATTGGGGAAAAGGTGGTTCTCTGACTTAACTGTCTGCTCAATAAGCTTCACCAAGTCTGTAACACACACAAAGCCAAAGTCACTAATCCGCATTAAACTATCTTCTTGGTTAGAAATCAATCTTTGAACGTCAAGAAAAGGTACCTTTAGCAGAAGTACGATCCCTGGCTGGAATATGAAGGCACCATATATCAAATAGCCTACTCAATGTCACAACCACACCAGAAATGAAGATTCAATTTCATGTCAGTACTTCAAAAACTAGAAGGAACCAAAATTAAAAAAAAAAAGAAGAGGAATATACAGAAACAGAGAAAGCATATATATTCTTGTTTCTCAAGTTTACGTACTCCCCAAGTTTCTTGTGTTGGCGAATGAGCCCTAGTCCAGTACCATCCATACCTGCAATTTTTTTAGTTCCTAAGCTTTGTTAACTTTGTCATGAGTCCCATGGAGACTAAAAAGAATCAAGGAGACGCACCAGGTATAAAAGGAGGAGAGGAGAGCCAGGAGCCTGAGCAGCGCTCTCAAGCGGAGAGAACCAACGAGGTGGACCTTCGTCGACTCCGACGAAACCTCTCACTTCTTCCAAAAGTCTAACAAGCTCTTCCGCGAGTCAGGTCGCTCTGCTTCCACATTCACATACGGACTCTCAACCACCTTTTCATCCTGATTCTTCCCTCTTCGTTTAATACCTCCACGAGTCGTAGTCAATGATTCTAATCTGATCGACGTGAGTCTATACTTCGAGGCAGTAAACATCATCTACATCCTCAAAATAAATATGAAAAATCTCTCGGTCTTTCTATGTGTGGTTAGCTTCTGCATGATTAGCCATGTATACGGCAGCCTCAGGATTTCAAACGAACTAAAATTCAAGAAAAACTCTGGATAAGCTGTTTCTCCGGAGACGACCGAATGGAGCCAGTGATAAAAGAACCAGGAGAACACCATCATATTTACTTCCACACCAACATTTGGGGAGCACGCGTTTCATGTGTACGTTGAGACAAGGGCCTAACTATAGACACACTCAGAGCTTTACAGCATTCAAACAGGTAAGTCCCAGTGATAGGGGAGCCTTGTGGGACTGGAGAGCCAGAGAAAATGGTATCTATTTAAAAGTGTGGGCGCGCAAACATGAGCAAGGCGGGGCCTATATGCATAAAGCGTTTGATTGGATTTACTAGTTTAAGAGACAAGCTTATACACTTACGAAAATCTGAGTTTTTAATATTCTTCATTTATGAATACGAGAGAATGATCATTTTTTAACACTGAGTAAATCACCCATTATCATATGAAAAGAAAATAATCATTATAAAGACTACCATTTAACACAAAAAGTTTTATGTTCCTCCTATATTTTTTTATCTATGCTACTTGTGAAAACAATTTGATGATGAAAGAGATGATAGTTTTAGAGACAAAAGGTTGGAATATCAGAAGAGAAACCATGCGAGGCCTGATACAACATTCTTGACAACAAGTTTCAGTTGGGATCACTCTTTCTTTTCATTTTAAATAGTCAATGCATATTGTTCTACCTGAGACTTGACGTGCAAGTAAAGCTCTTGTGCTTTTCTTTGTCTCTTAGCTCTTGTTCCTTACCTGCCAAGAAAGAAGAAAAAAAACAAAACCATTGCCTGTATTCAGATCATGATCTACGGTAGATCAAAGCACATTTAACATGTATACCAGCTGTTTCTATTTGTTTTCCAAAGTAAATAATAGCAGTTTTAACAGAATTTCAAGCTGTGGATTTGCGAGGATATATCTAGCTTATTATAGCATCTACAACTCATCTTATTTGACTCTCTACAATAATATTTATAAACTAAAATACTATAAATAGCAATATAGATGTGTATATATAATCTAAATCACAAAAGAAGTAAACATCATCTACATCCTCAAAATAAATATGAAAAATCTCTCGGTCTTTCTATGTGTGGTTAGCTTCTGCATGATTAGCCATGTATACGGCAGCCTCAGGATTTCAAACGAACTAAAATTCAAGAAAAACTCTGGATAAGCTGTTTCTCCGGAGACGACCGAATGGAGCCAGTGATAAAAGAACCAGGAGAACACCATCATATTTACTTCCACACCAACATTTGGGGAGCACGCGTTTCATGTGTACGTTGAGACAAGGGCCTAACTATAGACACACTCAGAGCTTTACAGCATTCAAACAGGTAAGTCCCAGTGATGGGGAGCCTTGTGGGACTGGAGAGCCAGAGAAAATGGTATCTATTTAAAAGTGTGGGCAGGCGAACATGAACAAGGCGGGGCCTATATGCATAAAGCGTTTGATTGGATTTACTAGTTTGTAATATTCTTATTATTACACATATGAAAATCAATGTTTGTAATTAATACAAGAGAATAATCATTTTAAGGACTACCATTTAACACAAAAAGTTTTATTTTGCTGCTATATTTATTTGTGCTACTTTTAAAACAATTAGTTGTTCAATTCATGATTTGTAAAATAAAATATAAAGTTGTGTAAGTGATCAAAGAGATGATAATTTCAGAGATCAAACGTCGGAATTTCAGAAGAGAAACCATGTGAAGCTTGATACAACATCCTTGGCAGCAAGTTTCTGTAGGGATCACTCTCTCTTTTCATTTTCAAATAGGCAATGCATTGTTCTACCTGAGACTTGACGTGCAAGTAAAGCTCTTGTGCTTTTTCTTTGTCTCTTAGCTCTTGTTCCTTACCTGCCAAAAAGAAGGAAAAAAAGCCGGCCATTGCAAGTACTCAGATCAGTAACCTAGAGTAGATCAAAGCAACATTAGTTTACATGGAACATATATACCTGATGTTTCTATTGGTTTTCCAAAGTAATAATAGAATCTCCCTGGAATCTTAGGTAAAAGCCCTGGTAAATAGAAATCTTGGTTTCCCAATTCGCTCTCGTGGCCTTCCCTAAAAATTTATGGCAGCTCAAAGTCAGTGATCATATATGACTACTTAGATGAAGAGAGTATACATGAGAAAACAATGTGTATATATAGTGGGTGTTGAAACACCTTAAGTTGCCAGCTTCCTTTGTTGCCCTTTCCATTAAATCCTTCAAGATAGGGATGTTCCTTTGATCATTGGAATCCAGAACAATCTGAGAGTCATCCATAGTCCCAACCAAACTTACTTTAAAAAACCAAGACTCGCGATGAATATAAAGTAGGACATTATAGAGTTTATCAGCACTTCAGAGCTAATAACCAACAAATCTAAATGTGGATTGGCAGTAATCTGTAGAATTTAGGTAGAAGCTGATGTAGAAATATGAAATAGATACCCACTGGTGAGTCATATAGTGCAGTTAGAGTTCTTGCTTGCTGATTTGATACACAGTAGAATTTGAGTATAGCATATGAATATGAAGCTCAAGATCACATGATTGGACAAGAGAGAAAGCTTTACCTTGCACATGTCATCTTCTCCAGCAACACCAAAAGGGACAATTGTGGCACCAAATTTAGATGCAACTCTCACAAACTCAGGTTGCTCTGGCCAGAACAACTTGTACTCTTCACCCTGTACATGTAATCTCCCAAGAATTCAGAAACCTTTAATTAAACAAGGTTACAAACAATTATATTTCCATGTTCACCTTTCTATGGAGAGCTTCACGGACACCACCAGGATACAAAAGCACATGAGACTTTGAACTCAGTAACTTGTAGATATTGGCATGGGAGACAGGAGCTCCACCCGTTATCCTATATTTGTCAAATATCTGAGGGTCGATTATGTCGTGTATTATCGACTTGTTCATAAAATAATCGGATGTGTCAAACCACGCAAGTGAATGTTCCTCTCTCTCATGAGTTGAGCTATCATTGGAGGTAACTCAAATCCCAATACCATGTGATAGCCAACGTACAGAACAGGTCCCTCTGAAGGTAGCCCTTCAAGGCTCCTTACAATCTTACCGTTTTCTAGAGTAGACAGCATTACAGGGGAAGTAGCATATATTAGTAATCTGCATAGCAAAAAATATCACTCATGATAGTACTATAACCTTTTTACTTAAGATACATAGAGATAGAAACTAGTGAGGCATATTACCTGTGTTCCTCTAGTTGTTTTTTTAACTCAAATGGAGTAGGCATAATGTAATCGGAAATGTAATCATGAGACCTCCCACGGCGGTAGAAACATGTACACTTTAGGATAGTAACAAGATCTACATCATCCTCCTAACGTTTGATTTTAAAGAGAGGTAGTTTAAGTGTAGCTTATGAATGCATATGTACTCTCAAATGCAAGAACCTGCCGAAAACTAGAATATCTTTCTTGTGAACGGGATGAAGAGAGGTAACTTACCAAAAGGAGAAATGGTCCACTGTCGTTGAACTTACGGACGATACAGTTTGGCAATGTGCGTGAGAATCTGTCAATGTCTTCCATGTTCAGCAGCCATTGATCGCGTCCACTGCAATGATAATAACCATATAATTCACATCTTACACCTAAGCTCTTAGTTAGGACATCTCTTTGCCAGTAGAAGAGTTCAGTATTCGACCTTAAGAGTATCATTGTTTCAGCTCTGACCGCGTACATATTAGACTTGGCAGATGCAATAGCAGACTTGAGCAGTTCCAGCTTCCAAAGAAGTGTGTTCTTAGAGAAGATCCTACTTAGATTCTGCATATATTGTTTTGATATGTTGATCACATTACTAGATGAACACTATGCATAGATCATGATGAGTTTCTAATAATTGAATTCTTACAGGAAGATTAGCAGAAACTGCAAACAGATCTCTTAGCATCCCTCCACCGATTTGATGGAAAGCAAATTCACTTGAAAATGCGTCTAACGTTTCAGTCAATGGACCGCCTGTGTAATGAAAACCCATGGAACAGAGGAAATACATGTTTGTCATGCTTTAACAAGTATAGTTAAGCTAGAACTGAACATAACAAACTTGGAGACACTTAAATGAAGTCAAGATAGAAAATGAGAAGATAACAGCCAAGTGTATTTACCTTGTTTTAAACCAAATACGTCTTCCAATAGTGTGGGGATTCCATCTGGTAAAACATTCAGGATTCCTGATAGAGGCTGCGATATGAAGTTGTTGGCACGTGTGGCTGCAACAAACATTGTTGTCTACGATGATCAAAGATGTACTTACTGAATGTAGCGGAAGCTAGATAGATATACAACCGACAAATATGAAGAACCTTACAGACTGAGATTTGTGTACCTGGATTAGCCAAGATGAGGGCAATATCGATGTTGGGATTCCTGGCTGCCACATCTAACGCAAGACACGCTCCAATAGACTCACCAACTAAATATATAGGTCTATTGGGGAAAAGGTGGTTCTCTGACTTAACTGTCTGCTCAATAAGCTTCACCAAGTCTGTAACACACACAAAGCCAAAGTCACTAATCCGCATTAAACTATCTTCTTGGTTAGAAATCAATCTTTGAACGTCAAGAAAAGGTACCTTTAGCAGAAGTACGATCCCTGGCTGGAATATGAAGGCACCATATATCAAATAGCCTACTCAATGTCACAACCACACCAGAAATGAAGATTCAATTTCATGTCAGTACTTCAAAAACTAGAAGGAACCAAAATTAAAAAAAAAAAGAAGAGGAATATACAGAAACAGAGAAAGCATATATATTCTTGTTTCTCAAGTTTACGTACTCCCCAAGTTTCTTGTGTTGGCGAATGAGCCCTAGTCCAGTACCATCCATACCTGCAATTTTTTTTAGTTCCTAAGCTTTGTTAACTTTGTCATGAGTCCCATGGAGACTAAAAAAAGAATCAAGGAGACGCACCAGGTATAAAAAGGAGGAGAGGAGAGCCAGGAGCCTGAGCAGCGCTCTCAAGCGGAGAGAACCAACGAGGTGGACCTTCGTCGACTCCGACGAAACCTCTCACTTCTTCCAAAAAGTCTAACAAGCTCTTCCGCGAGTCAGGTCGCTCTGCTTCCACATTCACATACGGACTCTCAACCACCTTTTCATCCTGATTCTTCCCTCTTCGTTTAATACCTCCACGAGTCGTAGTCAATGATTCTAATCTGATCGACGTGAGTCTATACTTCGAGGCAGAGCTTTGCTTCGAACAGAAGAAATTAGCGTTGCGGAATGTTTCTCTTGAGAGAGACGATACAGAAGAGAGACCGGAGATGGAGCCAAGTACTATTGTACCTTTCATGGTAATAATCTCAAGACAGTCTTTGTTTTCCCAAAAATGTTGGTGTTGTTTTTGGGGTATAATATGGACACGCATGAACATTGTGTGAAGCTTAAATTATGGCGGAAAACGCATCTCACGAGTTACATATGAAGAACAACCTTAAGATGAACCTTAAAAACATCTAAATATCATTATCATAATTCATAACCTTGTAGATACCATAATTGAATGTCTACTTACAACATAGTCACTATAATGTAAAACAATTGAAAAGAGAATCTAGAGATCAAACGTTGGAATTTCAGAAGAGAAACCATGTGAGGCCTGATACAACACCCTTGGCAACAAGTGTCTGTAGGGATCACTCTCTCTTTTCCTTTTCAAATAGCCAATGCACTCTTCGACCTCTGACTTGACTTGCAAGTAAAGCTCTTGAGCCTTCTCTTTGTCTTTTAGCTCTTGTTCCTTACCTGCTGTTTCTATTGGTTTCCCAAAGTAGTAGTAGAACCTCCCGGAATCTTAGGTAATAGTCCGGAAATAGGCATCTTGGTTTCCCAGTTCGGTCTCATCGCCTTCCCTAATGATTACAACAGTTCAAATCCCAATGTTCATATTACTTTCACTTGATAAAGAGTATAAAATGAGAAAATATATGTAGACACCTTAAGTTGCCAGCTTGCTTTGTTGCCTCTGCCATTAAATCCTTAAGGATAGGGATGTTCTTTTGATCATTACCATCCAGTACAATCTGAGAATTATAGAGTTTATCAAAGCATTTCAATACAGAGAGAGACAATGCTTCTTGCTAACTTGCTAAACACAAAAGTTAGCAGAAATAGAGTAGAGAAAAGCTTACGTCAAAGATGTCATCTTCACCAACAACACCAAAGGGACTATTTTCGCTCCAAATTTAGATGCAACTCTCACAAACTCAGGTTGCTCTGGCCAAAACAACTTGTACTCTTCACCCTGCAAAGTCTCTCTGTACATGTAAGCCTCTAAATCATACAACCTCCATGCACCGCAAAAACCATAAACTATTATAGTTTCATGAGCACCTTTCTATGGAGAGCTTCACGGACACCACCAGGATACAAAAGCACATGAGACTTTAGACGCAGTAACCTGTAGATATTAAAGTTGGAGACAGGAACTCCACCCATTATTTTATACTTGTCAAACATCTGTGGGTCGACCAACGTATCTTGGTTGTTTACAAAAAGCATAGGATGTGCCAAACCACGCAAGTGAATGTTTCTCTCTTTCAAGAGCTGTGATACCATTGGAGGTAGCTCAAATCCTAATAACATGTGATAGCCAACGTACAGAACAGGTCCTTCAGAAGGTAAACCTTCAAGGCTCCTTACAACTTTACCGTTTGCTAGAGTTGATAGCATCACAGGGGAAGTAGCATCTATTAGCAATCTGCAACGAATAAAATGATCATTCAGTATACTCTAAGTTATATCCTTTTGATTGATGGACTGATTTGTTTTGTTTAAGCATTTTAACTTGTGGTCGTCTATTTGTTGTTTTAACTCAAATGTGGTAGGCATGATGTAATCTGAAAGGTAGTCATGAGACTTCCCACGGCGATAAAAACATGTACATTTGATGATAGTAACCAGATCCACACCGTCCTCCTAACATGAGATATAGTGGAAGTGTAGTTAGTAAAAGAGATAAGTATATAACTTCTTCTGTGTTGGATGAAGAGAGATCACTTACGAAAAACAGAAACTGTCCATTGTCTTTCAGCTTACGGACGATGCATTTTGGCAATGTGAGCGCGAGTCTGTCAATGTCTTCCACGTTCAGAAGCCATTGATCACGTCCACTGCAATGGCCATAACCATATATATTCACATTACACCTAAGTTGTAAGCTAGAACAAGTCTTTGCAAGTAAAAAGAGATTCTGTATTAAGACCTCAGAAGTATGAGTGTTTCAGCTCTGACCGCATGTATGTGAGAATTGGCAGATGCAACTGCATATTTAAGCAGTTCCAGCTTCCAAAGAAGTGTGTCCTTAGGGAACATCCTACTCAACGTCTGCAAATGTTTTTTTTTTTTTTTGAGATGATGAAAATAGCAAATGCATTTGACTATAAACTAAGAAGTAATGCTTACAGGAAGATTAGCTGAAACTGCAAAGATATCTCTTAGTATCCCTCCACCAACGCCACCCATTTGTTGTACAGAAAGTTCATTTGTCAAAGCGTCTAACATTGCAGTCACTGGATCGCCTGCGTAATAAAGAAACCAAATTCTTGTCATGTTTTAGTTTTTTATGATTCGTTTGGAGACACTGGAGTGAACAGAAACTAAAAGAAGTCAAGATAGAAAGTGACAAGAGAACAAAGAAAGGGTACCTTGCTTAAAACCAAATATTTCTTCCAGTAGTGTTGGAACTCCATCTGGTAAAACATTAAGCATTCCTGATAGAGGTTGCGACATGAAGTTGTTGACATGTGTGGCTGCAAATAAACAATGTCTACAATGAGCAAAAGAACAAACAATACGTATGTCATAACATTTACCGACAGACAACATATGAGAATATCATAGACGGAGGTTTTTGTACCTGGATTAGCCAAGATGAGAGCAAGATCGATGTTGGGATTCCTGGCTGCAACATCTAACGCAAGACATGCTCCTATAGATTCACCAACTAAGTAAATAGGTCTATTTGGGAAACGATGGTTCTCTGACTTAACTGTTCTCTCAATAAGCTTCACCAAGTCTGTAAACACACATAAACAAAAGTCATTAATCCTCTCATAAGCTAATCTGTTTGAAAGTTTCTTCTTCTTTTAGTTTTGGTACACAAAAGAAGGGCACCTTTAGCTGGAGTGCGATCCCTGACTGGAATGTGAAGGCACCATACATCAAAAATCCTACTCAAAAGGCAACAAAGTATCAAAAATGAGGAACTTCCAGAAACAGAGAAACCATATTCTTGATTGCAGTCTAGGCTTCTCTCTTTCTCATTTCATTCTTCCAACAGAAGCATGAATGTTACAAGAAAAAAAGAGAAGTAAAAAAAGAAGCTGATGCAAAGTTGCAAACTTCAAAAGAAAAATGAAGAAGCATATAAAGAAGAATTTGAAAAATTTACTCACTCCCCGAGTTTCTTGTGGTGTCTAATGAGCCCAAGTCCAGTACCATCGATACCTGCAAAGTTTCTAGTTTCTCAGTTAAGTCTTAAAGTATGGTAGAAACTAGGGATGAGCTAAAATATTTTGATTATTTCACTATTTGTTACTAGGGAGTATATCTCAAACTCTATCAAGTAAGCAAATACTAGAATTTATTATCAGTTGCAAATGAAGCAATTTACAACTATTGAAATTGTAAGGGATATATACAGTCTCAGATATGCTATATAGTAATATATATATATATAATGTATATCTGTTGTTTATATGTATTTATCAAAAAGAAAAGAAAACTTGAAAATTAAAGGAAATTTTTTTTTTGTCGGCAAGGAAATTTTTTATTTCTGGGTTAATTTTTATTTTGTCTGAAATTTTATTTTGTTTTTCTGTAAAGGACAAAGCAGAGGGAATATCTAAGTAAAATCTAGATTTTATTGATGTCGGACACCGGGATGATATGGGCAAAACGGTTCATTAATACCATCAAATTGAGGACATTTGATTTGTGACCCCTACTAGAAACTGCATACAACTCTAACCTATCACCATAAGCTTCATTTATATATATATATATTTTTTTTTTTGCTAAAAAAATCGAGATATGGCTTCATTTATGTTGCCACTAATTATAGCAATTTGATTTGACTGGTCTGGTGAGGATCAGCACACCATTGGGGTCAACGCCAGAAACCAAACCCACCATCCACGTCTATCATTGGACACCTCTCGTTAACCAATGTAAGATGTTTTAAAATGGCAAAAAAATAACATCTGGTTCTTTTTTTTTCACAGTTTCGGTCCAAAGATCTACTACTCGGTTAATTAGAGGACGAACCAGGTATGAAAAGGAGAAGAGGAGAGCCACGAGCCTGAGTGCTACACTCCAACGGAGAGAACCAACGTGGCGGACCATCATCATCTCCGACCAAATCTCTCGCTTCCTCCAAAAAATCCGACAACCTCTTCCGCAAATCTGGACGCGCCGCCTCCACTTTCGAATACGGACTCTCCACCAACTTAGCCACCTTCACTTCTTCTCTGTCTTCGTCCTCGTTCTTGCGTACTCGTCGAACACCTTTGTGATTCGTCGATGTTACCGATTTGATAGCCTGCGTTCTTCCTCGTAGCTTTGACTTCGAACTGCGGAAGTCAGAGTTGCATACTCTTTCTATCGAGACGGGAGAGATACTGAAGACGGAGCCAAGTAGTGCAGCTGCCATTGGAGAGAATCTCCAGAGATCTTTGAGCTTTTCTGTTTTTCTATTTGTTGAAAATGAAGAGATACTACGAACTCGTCCTATACTAAGAGCCAAGATAGTGCGCGGAGAAGACAACTTCTATATTTCTTTTTCGGAAAAAATAATATTAAATATTAACAATAATAATTGGAACGCTACTGTGTTCAAAAAAATTGGAACGCTACATGTGAAAAGTACATGCTTTGTATTTTATAATTTAAGTGGTACTAATGGGTTGAGTGATTAGATTCTTTAGAAACAAATCTGGTGCTAAACCATGCGACTAAAGTTATAATGCAAATCTTAAATACTGAAAAGAACTGTTTGTAGTCCTAGTAAGCAGTAAACAAGATGATTGTGAACTTTGAATAAGTTTAGAAGGAAATATTTAGAAACAAGAATAAATGGCAAAAAAAAAAAAGTTGGTTGACTGAACAAATTTTAAACAACTTACACATGTCATTAGTAAATGGTTATTCAATGTTATTTACATCTGTTAACTGGTTGATTAAGTTTGTCAAAAACAAATTTTAGAAAATATATTTTGTTCTGTATCTAAAAGTTCAATTTTTCCACCTCATGTATCTAAGATTAGTTTAGAGCAACAACAACAAAAAGTTGAAGGAAAAGTATATTCTTTTTGGGCATAAACCAATAACAGAGACTTCTTGGATTTTGTTATAGTTTACTTACGTGCAAGATTCATCTACTAAGATTTCTACAAAAACAAAGTTAATTGAACTTTCAATTGGCAGGGAGAGAGCCGGGTCTCCATATCTCAGTCGCGGTGTTCACGTGTTTCTCTTTATATGATGTTTAGTAGTCAAATATCTTTTCTTATTGGCGGAAAAAGAAGCATAAGATTTTGATTGGATTACAAATTTCAAGATGGGTATGGGCCGGTCAGAATTTGGCATGAAATTTTCGCGGACCAGAACCAAAAGCCCACCAGACATGACGAGAGAATGTTCCCGTTAAACCTATGTACAATGCGAGGCTAATCAGTTAACATACAACTAAAAAGAGGTTTAAAAGGCCATATTATAGAAACTGAGACAATTTTACCAAAAAATTAGACTCTAGATGGTGGGTGAGCCATACCCTTGCAATAGTGCAAAGCATGGGAGACTCTCAAAAACCCAAATACCAAGCTATTTAAAGGGTTTTTCCCATAAATTAATAATGTTAATATCAAAAAGGGGCCAATGACCCAAGTATCAGATATTAAACTGATAAGAACAGATACTACACTTGATCTTAGCCAAAAGGCCGAAAAAGGTATGAATTGTGAGGAGACTTGAGCTTCCTATTTATTTACTACGTTTCTTACAGAACTGTTTCTACTTTAACGATGTGGGACATAATATTCAAAACAATTTCTTCCATTTAATTGTAGCTATGTGATACACTTTGCCCAGGAAAACTTGGCCCATAATTCTTTTAGATTATTACTAAATAAGTACACTTTTTAAAATGTGATGAACATTGTTCTGCAGACTGCTGTCTATGCCAATGAATATAATAATTATGAAAATCTACTCAAACGACCTGTTGACATATGATGATTACATTCGAACCAAATCAAATCTCAACAAGACAACAATGGGCAATGAAAAAGTTATGGATTGTAGAAAAGAGAATCAACTACTTTCAAAAATGAATGATATTCTGATTCTTTATTTTTACGGTCAAACCTTTTTATATCCAAAAGAGGTGATATCTATAGGTGTAACATATCGTGGAAATTTTCCTCTTTTGGATTTTTGAAGGAAAATAAGTTTAAAGTTGCATTTATAAGTTAAAGAAAAAAAAAGTCAAGAACAACTTGCCATACCAGAAAGGCATAAGCATTAATTCAAAGGACCATACTTTTACAATGCGCAGGAACCACATGACTTCATGCATATATAGAATATACTTTAGCTATACAATTTAGGCGCAATTAATAAAACTAATATGCCCATAAATTCCATAAGATTTTTGGCTCCCATAACTACTCTATAATTTCACATTCAAACTTAGATAATGTTTTTTTCAAGTCCATTTTCAAACAAACTAAAACACAACAGGTTTAAGTTGACTGAGGCAACTATAATTCGTACTAAATCCATCGACTTATTAAAGTCGTACATGTTGTTTGATAAAATGGCTATTTATTTCGACAGAATAAAGTTTATGCAATTTGGAAACTCCTAAACCCACCAACAAAGTAAATAATTTTGTGAATGAACCGACAAAAAAATAGGATTATCTTAACGTAGAATTAGTAAAATAACAAAAAAAAATAAAATTAAGAATCTAACAATGGGATAGAGAGATATAGGAAGAAAAACATAGCCAGTAGAGGAAGGATAGTTATTTTTTGACTGATAGAGGGAGGATAGTTAGTTTTTTTTTTTAGTTTTTTTTATGGTTATAGGGCTAATTAAATTTCTCTTATCTTGATGAGCAAAAAATGGTCCACTAAAGGAACATATTCCTGTGATGGACAATACAAAGTTGGCCATATTTAGCTCATGCAGAAAGAAGACATCATTTTATAAATCAATAAGCATATATTCCTTCTCAAGTGTTATAAAAAGATAGCAAAGTCATGTGAAGAATGAGTGTACAAACATATAGAGAGTAGTGTGTATAACGAGGAAGAGAGGTCTAACATGGCGAAAAGAGTCGTGTTTAGTAGCCAAGGATGACTTGCCTGCTCTTTTTCACCTCCATGATTCAGCTTCACGTTGAAGGGTTTTGGATTATTATGCATTGAACGTGTATAATAATTTTAAACACATGTTGAATCTTTGTGGGTTAGGTTTCAGGCAGTCTCCTTGGCTATTTTGACATACTTTTTTCATCCATGTTATACCTATTTTCTTTCCATTTTCGAATCCATATTATTTTATAACTAAACTATAAATATTTAAACCGTTTGATCATTCTCTGATGGAGCGTTAGTCGAAAATACATTATTTGCTACAGATGTATAGATGGTGGTGAGTGTGCATTGTTTAGAAGGAGATGTCAAAGATGAATAGGAGAATCTTATTTGGTAGCCAAGGATGACTTGCCTACTTCTTTGCAGAGTAAAATGGTCACAGTGTCATGTTTGAAAAGTGATTATGCATATATAAGAGTATATCAATTAGTGACCATTTTGCATATAAAAAGATATTAGGCAGTCTCCTTGGCTATCCTTATATGTTCTTCTTTCTCATCTCAGACATTTACCTCCATCCATATAAGAAGACACGACATGAAATTTCACCGAAAGATAACGCATGTTGCTGACGTTACATTTGTATATATAATATATATGCTTAGATTTTGTTTACACATCAATGTGTATTATAATGTAGCACACAATGCACACATACACATATATATATGTTATATATATACTTATATCTTTACAAAGTATAATCCAAAAGATTATTGAAACTAAGATTTTAAGATATATGAAATTGGTTTTTAAAGGTCAGTATGGAACAGAAATTCAAGTGGTACCAAAAAACTTAGTGTGTGTTAATGTTGGTGTACCATTTTGAATATGCAATCAAAACAATATAAAAAAAAATTGTGTTAAAATAAATGTCGGAGTGAGATATAAGTCTATTGGGTTATTGAGCTATGAATTAGTCAAGGCCCATGTTTTGATGGATTTATTCACTGTTATATTTGAGAGATCATTAGCCGAATAAACACCTTTGTTACCACTGTTCTGATTCGTCACGTGTTCAAATATGATTGGTTAAGAGTCGGCAGATCTTCTCCGACAAACCCCGAGAGTATATATCATTTCGTTAATCCCGAGTCTGATTCTCCTCAGACAAACAACAAGTTTTCTCAAAGAAGATATGAAAATGAGCTACGAGAAGGTCCCTCCTGAAACTTATCCTCCTCCAGGTTTGTAATCCTCTTCCTTGGTTCTGTTTCGATACTCGTTGCTGCGTTAGAGGAACGAAACATTTGGATCTTCTGAATCTTATTCTAACTCTCCCTTTCTCGCGTTGATCAAATCGGTTAGGTTACCAATCTCACTATCCTCCGCCACCACCGGGATATTCATCAGCACCTCAGCCGCCTCCGGTATATCCTCCGTCGCACCATCACGAAGGATATCCTCCTCAACACCCACACGGATATCCATCGTATCCACCACCACAACCGCCTTCACGTCCTCCTTACGAAGGAGGCTATCAGGAATACTTCTCCGGCGGCTTTCCTCCTCCTCCACCTCCGCCGCAGCAATACAACCAGTGCCATCATGATCATCACTATTACCAGGACTCGAACTCTGGTTGCACCTCTTTCCTCCGTGGCTGGTTCGTCCCCTGATCCATCTCCTTCTTTTTCCATCCACCATGATTTTTTTTTTCGTAGATCACCGTTTCGTTACTTATTAAATTAATGTGCGTTACCATAATATCCTATTGATGTGTTTAGAGTTTGTAACTGTGATATTGCTTTGCTGCTCTTAGTGTCTTACGAAAAAAACATCAGTTGATAGTGTTCTGATCGACTTGATAATGTTAAAACACTGTGGAGTTTCTGTCGGTCGTTAGGACAACATCTTCTTTTGTAAACAAAGTCAATACTTAAATTGTATGCCATTTTCTTATATCCTTTTTGTTGTTTTATCTGGCTGTGAGAACTAATTTTGCTTCTTCACTTGTTATGTACATTTTATGTTTCGTTACAGTGAATCAATTATAACCAACTCGTTTTTGTTTGTTTGTTGTTGCTGTTGTGTGTCAGTTTCGCTGCTCTCTGTTGCTGCTGTCTGTTAGACGATATATTCGTCTAAGATTGGAGAGTTACTCATTCTCATAAAAACTTACTATATGATTTGGTGTATGTTTCTTTCTCCGAAGCTATCAATGTGTACATAAAAAGATTACTGCACTGGGTGTTGGAATGAGCTTACACAGCCATGGTACCAAGACCATTGGCTAATGGAATTCAATTATTATAGTTTGTATGCTTTATTTCAAGACAAGCAGCTTGAGTATTTTGTTACAGAAAAAGAAGAAGAAGAAGAAGAAGCTTGAGTATTGATAACTTTAATCTGCATCATAAAATGTTAAATATATATAATAGTAATCAGTTGATCACCTATACTATACTTTTTAGTACAAATTGGATTAAGGGAATCTGCTAATTCTGAACCATAATTACTTGAGACTATTTGTATTATGTACATTTTTCTTCTTCTTTTATTTGCATATTCGTAGCAAGGTAAAAATAATAATTTAATTTAAGCTCGTAAACTCATTAAGAAAACGAAGTAAACCTCATTTCCATTTCAATGTTGTGTAAGGGACGATTTTGTGATTAAAAAAAAATGTACTCCATGGTGCGCTTGATCTTCCAACTCCAAAACGAATAAAACAGATCAATGAACCGATTCTGCTAGTCCACGTGAAAGCAAAATCTAAGCCCAATAAGACCCAAATCATGCGTCGTCATATCCATGTCTGGAACATCTATAATACCGGGGAATGGACGCTCGGATACCCGTTTGAATTTAGATCCAGTATTCTGTCCGATACCCGTTTGAATTTAGATCCAGTATTCTGGATATTTAGGTATTTTGGTATAGAGTTACAAAATTTATTTGAGTATTTTGACCTTTTGAGTAGATTTTTCACTTCGGATTCGGATATTTTTGGATATATCCGACGTCCTAACTCCAAACAAAAAAAAACAAAAACATATTTTGACTTCTCTTTAAACCATTCATGAAATATCATACAAACATCAAACTAAACACAAACAAGTAAATCAAATCAAACTTTTACTGAACAAAAACAAGTAAATCATGTTTCATTCCTCTACTTGTAATAAACTTTAAAACCAAACATTCACCCAAAATCGACAAACTTCTAGGCATCATACAAACGGAATCAAACTTCTAATCATCATACAAGTAAAAAAAAATTATGACAATTATCTCTGTTTGGTTACTCTGCGTCTCCAAGAAGAAAAAAAAAATTAAATCTTAACTGTTTAAGAAAAATCTGAGAATCAAAATTTAAAGGAATACTAAACAATTTGTATAATGCTTAGGTATATGGCACAACACATTTTTGGAAAAGGGAACAAAACATAAAAGGTAAGGTTTTGGTTAGGTTCGGGTAGATTGGATATCAGATAATAACCGATCAGGTTCGGTTAATCAGAAAGAGATAAGATGAAACCGATTAGATATTTGACAAAATCAGAACTCCAACCAAACCATTTACTTTGGTCGGATTCGGATTTGGGTTTGGGTATCGGTTATTACGACCACCCCTATTACTGATGTGTCATCTAAGCACAACAAGACCCAATGCATGCGTCATCATATCACATGTCAGAAATATCTTATCTAAGCAATGAATACTGATGCGTCATTGTATCACATGTCCAAATTAATTTTTTAGTCTATTTTTGTTTGTTGATAATACATGTTTCTTTTTGTTATTTTTATTTTTATTTTTTTAACGTTTTCTGCTATTTTTCATTTTTACATACTTTTAATTTTAATGGAATTATATCTTATGTAGTTATATACTCTTTAAATTATATATTTCATGAACTAATTTTGCTATGGTTTTTTGTATTTTCCTTTAACTAATACGTTTTATTTACTTATTTGTATAACTTGAATTTTACTATTTTATTAATTTTAATTTTAATAGAATTATAACCATTTAATTATATAGTTTAACTATTACATTTTATTTACTTATTTGTATAACTTTAATTTTCTACTTGTTAATGATTTTTAAAAAATTCAATATTCTACTTTTTCCTTATATAAACTTTCAGTTTAGTTAAAAAATCTATTTACACATGTTTAAGTCTACAAATAAAATTATTTTAAAATTATAATATTAGTTTTAAAATAATGTCAAAATGATGATAATATTATATATTGTATGTAACGGTTGATTCCGTACGACTTTACTTTTTTGAGTGTGGTCATGATTCATGAACGGAGGAGCTAGTAAAAATCCCAAGTTGACAAACTAATGGGAAGAATTTGTTTTCATATATTTTGAAATTGCTAACTGATATTTTTGCTATTTTTTAATTTAGTCGTTTTCAAAATTTTCATTATAAATTTTCTCAAAAAAAAAATATTCTCATTATCATTGAGATATATCATTTTTAGTTTATCCTCTAAATTATACATTTTATTGTTATCTATAGTTTTCATATATTTGTTTCCTAAATTTACTATCCTTTTTACTATTTTTATTATTTTTCATTTCTTCCAGATTTCTGTCTTAGTAAAATGTATCCTTTTATTCTATATTTTGTTTACTTATTTTCTATATTTTTCTTTCTTTCTTCTTTGTAAAAGGGCATTTCTATAGTTTTTCTTCTTCGTTTATTTTTTCTTTTTAAATGATAAATCATACAATCTAATTTGTTTTTTTTCTCTTTTATAATTTTCCGTTTGGTTGAAAAAGATCTATTTACACATGTTCAAATCTAAAAAGATAATATTTTTAAATGCTATAAACTATTTGTTTTGAAAACGTACAAAGAAAAAATAATAATATTATGTATGTAACGCTTGTTTTCGTACGACTTTACTTGTGGGTTATGATTCATGAACGGAACTAGTAAAAAGCACAAATTGACAAACTAATGGGAAGAATCCATTAACCAAAGTGCGTAAAGGAAGGAAAGAAGGATTCTGTTATTAGGTTTAAAGGAAGGGACATGCATGGTTGCCACTTGTCCATGCATCTTCTTCAACAAAATACGTATTCAAGTTCAGCTACGTACTAACCCCAACAAAATATCCGTATGTATTTAAAACTCCACAAAAACTCGTGTAGTAATTACATATACATGTATTCAATATATTACTATACGTACAAAAACTTGTATACACACTTATTTATATTCAAGTTATTATTACTTCTCATTCTCAAAAAAAGTTATTATTACTTCTTTTGTTAAACCAAGTTATTATTACTTAATTTAATAAATATAAGAATAATTACTAAAATCAATTTTAAAAACTAAAAAATAAAAAATAAAAAATAGTTAAATAAGTTAAATAATCAATATTAATGATAATATTTTTACCAAAAAATAATAATGATAGTTTTTAACAAATAGTATTTATCAATTTAATAATTTGAAATGACAATAAAACAGACAATAGTAAAATCTTACAATTTGTCGTAATCGATAATATAAAAATAAAAACTTAACGAATATATGTTGAACTAATGTCGTATTTTTTTTGTCGCTACTCTTGTTATGGATTGTACGTAATCGACAATCTATGTTTTTGTCGTTAATCGCAAATCAGAATAACGATTTATTTCTTTCCAGGATTGTAGGTGTATAAATTGATATAAAGTTTTTGAAAATCTATTCAATTCTTAGTAAAACTAGAAATAGCGGCGCCGTCAAATCTTTTTTATTTTTTTCTATTTTTATGAACTAAATTAGTTAAATTAGTGTCAATTTAAACTTTTAAGCAAATTTTGAGAATTCGATTATAAGTTTTAAAATTCATTTTTTCTATTCTTTCTATGTAAATGCTTCATGTAATAAAAAAATCAATATATATTTAAAATAAAAACTGATTATAGATGTAAAATCATATTATATAGTTAGTTATATTATGATTAATTATGTGCTCTCAGCAACAACAAAAATCATTTGATCGATGAAGTTATCTTTCTATTCTATGTGCTACATGAGTTTTCCTGAACTACTTGGTTAATTCTATTATTTAAGATTATGTCTTTACCAATTGAGAATGAAATTTGGTCTGGAATGGGTATGTTTTATAATCTATGCTCTAAAGTCCTGTTTGATATTAAAACCGAAATCAAGTAAGCAAGCATAATGTGATCTTCTTTTTCCAAGGGAGCTATATATATAGTCACAGCCACCTGTGTTGCTTATATTTGTATCTATACTGGCTCACGTTTTTTTTCCTTGATTGATCGTATACACTAATATACATACGAATATACGCAAATTAACAAATCACATATTGACCACTAAGTAATAAGAGTAAATACAGTGTTGACTTAAACTATAGTTTCAAAGTTCTAGAGAGAGAGAAAGAAGAAGAGGAGAGAGAAGCGGAGAAAGAATACGCCATTGAATTCTGGAAAAGAGGGAGAAACAGAACTTTTGCAACATCTGTTCAACATTCACCTTCCACTCGTCTCCTTCCTCTTGGTTCCTCCTTCTAACTTAACCTCTCTTCAAACTATGGTTGAGTTTATCTATAATGAACGTTCATTTAGTGGCATTAGATCTCGCTCTGAACGTTACTATCATCATAATCTTTTTATCAATCCTTTTGAATCCCTTCCTCCAAAACCCTAGATCATGAATGTGAGTTATACAAATGTCACCCTCTTACCATAAATAGAAGATAAAATAAAGAAAACCAAAACTTTGTGTTTGGAAAACCCAAGTCTCTGATTGCCCAGCGTCCTTATAAGCCACTGCTTCGATCTGCACAACATACAACACACACAAAGCCTCTCTCTCTTCTCTTTCTTTCTCTCTCTCTTTCTCCATCACTGAAACCCAAAGCCTATCCACCATTTGTTCTTTTTTACTTCCTTTTTACTAGGCAGTTTTTATCCACCAATTGAGTTAAAAAAAAGTGATGGATGGAGCTAGTTATGCTCATGATGTGGAAACCAAGGTCTCTGCTCTAATGGCAAGTGTTGATCATCTTCCAATGTTTGGATCTGGTTCTGGTCATGATAATGGGTACTTATCGGCGTCTGTGCCTCTTCTGGGTGTTAACTGGAAGAAGAGAAGGATGCCTAGGCAGAGACGCTCGTCTTCTTCCTTTAACCTTCTCTCTTTTCCTACTTTGCCTCCCTCTTCCCACGTGCTGACTCATCTTCCCGCACGTGTAAGCTCCTCTTGTTTTTTATTTATTTTACAGTCATTTTTTTTCACCTCAGTCACTCTCTCTCTCTCTCTCTTTCAATATTATTATTATATTTTTCTAAGAATCTCTCAATATTATTATTTAGTCAACAAAATAAACTGAGCTTTTTATGATTCTCTTTAGATCCGTGTGGATCTTAATAAAACTATTAGATTTTGTGTATATGAACTATGTACCATTTGACTGATCTTTTTAAGAGATCTGATGATGTTAGCAAAAAAATATCTGTGATAATGACAGAAAATAGACACAGGAAAGCTAAGATTTCTCTTCCAAAAGGAATTGAAGAACAGTGACGTCAGCACCCTCCGCCGAATGATACTCCCCAAGGTACCAATATCTCTGATGATGATGATGATGATGATATATGATTAATGATGATGGTTGATGTAGAAAGCAGCGGAGGCTCACTTGCCGGCGTTAGAATACAAGGAAGGGATACCATTAGAAATGGAAGATCTGGATGGTCTTCACGTTTGGACCTTCAAGTACAGGTATACAACTTTTGCTATGTAACGGATCATTTTACTATATAGTCTAATCAGCTATTCAATCTCATATCTATTATTAAACTTGTTACAGCACGAATCTATCGCGACGATATTGTAAATCTATTGATATTCTTGGTAGATCAATAAATTTTTGATAGTGTATTCAGTATTCACTTATAACTTATTCAAGTCGATCTAAAGATCTTTAACCTGTATATATATATGCAAGTATCCATATATCTAAATACTACTAGCACTAGGAGCTTTCAGTTTGTCATTTAGTTTAATTTAATTTAGGTAGATCTCAATGATCTCTTAACAAGAAACTGCATCTTGAGTCTTTGTCTGATGATGTAATCTATAGGTTCTGGCCTAACAACAATAGCAGAATGTACGTGCTCGAAAACACAGGTGAACTTACTTGTAACCATGAATTATAGTCAGATTTCTGTTTTATTTATATTCCGAATGTTAATGTTTCGTTGATTAGATTAAATCATTGTTAACATACTCTATTCGAGGTGGTTTTTTTTTTTTAATGTCCAGGGGACTTTGTCAGTACTCATGGTGTGCAGCCTGGTGACTTCATCATGCTCTACCAATATATCGACTCGTATAATTACGTATGGAACACGTTACATTAAATATCCAAAATGAATGTCATATATATACAATTAATTTTATGTGTATTCAATTTAGGTGATACAAGCTAAAAAGGCATATGAAGAAGAAGACATAACTAACGCGGACGAAGATGACGTTTACACAAACTTAACAAGGATTGAAAACACTGTGCTTAACGATCGTCCCCTCCAAGATTATAATCACTATTACAACAACAACAACAACGAAAAATGTTCTTACGTTTACCCCGCCTTCGATGATGTCCTCGCCACAACCTCCAACGCACCTTTCGTTTACGACACGACGGCTCTCAGCTCTAACGACACTCCCCTCGATTATTTGGGTGGGCTCGCGACGACGACATCGACTAATAGTTATTACTCCGAGTTCGGACCATTCGAGGGTTTTGGCTCAGTCGAGAATATCTCCCTCGATGACTTCTAGTTAATCGGATTTATCGGTGGACTCGTGATGGTGATCAGCCTTTTTTACTAGAAATTACATTTTCATATCATCAAGTCTTATATTTTAAAAGTGTTTTATATTACAGTTTACATGAATATCATATGGGAGTCGTGGAAGTGTGTTTGTGTTTGATGAATAAATGTAATTATGTGTCGTGGCTTTAACTTATTAGCCCTTGCCCGACATAGAAAACAAAACAAATTAAGTTATCATTTTGTGAATTTCTATTTCTTCTATTGTAATATGTGTAACACCGTTATATATATGAACTGGTATTTTGATTTCGTGTTGACTCTAACCTTGATAATGTTTTGATTATAAATTAATTTACTATTAACAAATAATTTTGCGGTACAGTATTTGCTATCGTTATTAAAAATAGGGAAATTGCACCTTGTATACAACAAAAAATCGTAGAGTTTGATTGATTGAAGCTGTAATTTTTTTTTTTTGCTGTAATTTTGTGTGTTTTAAAACTCATAGATTTTCATAGCAGTGTTTTTATGCTGTGGGGAAACCAGTGTCTACAGCCAAACGAAAAGAAAATAAGGAAACTGAACTGTAAGTTTAAAAAATAAAGCAAATTAAAGCTTGATTGTTAAATTTTGTGGCTGTAGAAATATTTTTGGCTGTCCACAGAAACCAAAACACTGAACAATCAACCTCATAAATTCACTAAAACAAACTAAAATTTCGCTATCTCTCCTACTTTCTCTTCCTATTTATCTCTACTATTCTCCTAAAATCAAATTTCCCATTTTTGGTTATTTGGCAAATAAATTCTAAAATTTTTACAGCAGTGATTTATGATAGATTATGAATGGTACAAATTTTGTTGTAAATATTGCAAAAAATAATATCTATTTACTAAATTTGAATTTATTGTATTTTACTTTTTGAAAATCGTTTGGATGAAATATATAAAAAATTGAAGTAAAATTATAATAAATGACATGTTTTATAATATTCTTTCTGTAAAGTTGGAAAGTTAATTAGAAATCCACAATGTAAGTTATTTATATTTATTTCAGGATAGGGAAAGCCATTGCAGCATTTAAGCTATTTGATGATCTATGGATAAACAACCCAAAGAAAAAGGCACTTAACAAACACACATGCTTTTTGAGCCTTTAATTATGTTTTTTTGGGTATGCATTTGACACAAGCTTGTGTTTTAAACTTTTGAATTGTTCTAGTACAAAACGGTGTATAAGATATGAGAAGAAACTATGCTGTTTGAGTATGATGATGATGATGATACACATGTCATGATATAATATAACACATTCAGAGCAACGTTGCTCTTATACACTCCTACATAGCAACTGTTGATCAACTTCCAAAGCAACTATAGTTGGAACTAACATATTCACTCAAATATATAGATCGTATACCCACACCATACAGGGCCGTGCCCAATCAAGACAAAAGAAGGCATTTGCTCTATATAATTGTTGGTATTAAGCATATTCTGCGCCTTCCGATTTTTTTTAAAAAATAATTTTGGTTAGTAAATATGAAAATGAAATATATATTTTAGTTTTATTTTCTCAACTAAATTTTCATTTGACAAGATTAACAAAATAATATTAAAATCTCTAATATTTTGTAAGTTATTATTTAAAAATAACACATAACCTCTATTTTAATTTAATAGAAAATTACCGCTTTGTTTGCTTTAGGCCTCTTTCAGCCTAGACAAGTAACTCTATATACATTGTCATTATCACATGTTTATCACTAAGTAGTAATCCTAATTAAGACTATATAGATTTTTTCTTTAAAATAATTTATTTTTAACATTTCATATCATCATCTTCTTTTCTTTACCAACACTCATTCAGTTTTTACGCTGATATTATTTTTAAAAATAATAATTAACATTTTATTTCAGCAATATTTTGAAATTTAAAATTTTAAAAATATTAATAATTTTTAATTTTTATTAAAATAACTGTTATCAGATCAGTTTCACTAGAAATGCTTAAAAGTATAGATAAAATTTGTCAAAGGATTATAAAAATTATAGTGAAAGAATTTATTTTTGATTTGTAATCTATAGTATATAATATAATGAAATTTGATATAAAAATAAAATTTAAGTATTTTACTATAAAATAATTGATATTATATAACTAAAATTGAAGAATCGAGAATCTTATATACCATATTGTCTATGTGTACATTGAACTATGGAAAGAGAAAGAAAGAGATAGAGAGATTCGATCTGGTTTAATTCAGATTTCTCTTCCGACGAGGCTAGATCTTTTGTTGTAATATATTTCGATCGAAAAATCGAGTCTCTTTTCTTCATTGTCGGTTTTTACTTTGTTTGATGACTTTTGTTATGTATTTTCAACTTAAATCAAAGTGGTCCTCTGTGATTCTTCAACATCCATATTCCCCTCACCCCCTGTTTTGCCATGTTACGATGAAGATAATATTGCACTTATTTGAGCTGTCAATTTTTAGTGGGGCAGAAGATCTCTGATTGTGCTATCATCAAAGATGAGAGTGTGCTCTAAAACAACAAGATGAAGAAATTGAGTTAGAGAAGGAAAAACGATATTGAAGTGACCACTAAAAAGCAAAGTCGAGGAATATCATCTTTAAAGACGAGGTACCAAAATGTGAAAAAATCGACTACGAAGGAACACTACAGCGGAGGAGCATAGATGCGGTGGAAGACTACCATGTTGCATGTTGACAGTGTGCTAGGGCATCTCCAACTATATTTTATTTTCTATTTCAAACATCATTTTGGAGTCAAATCTTCTCTAACCCCACTCTATTTTCAACTCCAAAATAGAGTAATGACTAGAGTTATTCCATTTATGGAGTAATCTTATCCATTATTCCATTTTGAAGTTAAACTTTTTATTTATTTATGAAATGATCCTTTAAATTATTTATATTTTTATTTCTTACTTAAATAATATTTTTATGTTAAAAATGATACAATAACATGAAAAATATATTTTATTATTTAATAATTTTAGATAAAAATGCATAATATTGAAAACATAAATAATATAAAATAATAATAACATAAAATAAGTGATTTAATAATCCGGCAAATCGTTTCCGGATCCACTAAGACCGGTGAAGTATTGTCCAAACGGAGAAGATTCAGAAAGAGCTTGTTGATCTTGTAACTCAGTTTGATATTATTTGCACTTGCTGAGCTTGAATATACGCATGGATATTTGGATCTTTTATGGAATTCAAATCACAAAACAAAACTTTGTTTTTTTTTCTTTCCATGCATGATTTTGCTTTTGAATCTTCATATGGTGCATCCTTTTTTACCTATTTTCTTTAACTGTCCAAGAGATGGCACCATCCATAAACTTGGAAGGGTCATAACTACATGTATAATTTTACATAACATGATAATTAAAGATGAGTGTGAACTCGATGCACCAATTGAACTTGGAAGAGGAGTTTCACGTCCAGATATCGAATACAAAAGATGAAAATGTTCGACTTCAAAATTTTCTTGCTCGATTTAGGAATATCAAAGATAAAAAAGCTCATTTTTCATTACGAAATGCATTAGTTGATTATTTGTGGAAAAAATATTCTAATGCTCGTTATTGAACCAATTTATATATTGTCTTTTATTTTATATTTATGATTTCTGTATTTTTCAATAATAAAGGTTTAATTCATGTAAATTATATTATAAGGAATTTTTGTAAACATAAAATACTTGGGATTAATTGGTAAGTTTTTAAAAGTATAGGATGTTGCACTTTAAAAATGTTATTTTTAGAGTAAAAAATGAAGTAATACATTGAAGTAAAACCTTATTCTATTTTGGTGTTGCATCATTTTGGAGTAAAATATGTAGTAATACATTAGAGATGTTCTTACTACACATGCCACAAGATGTTTTCGGCGACAAATACGTGTATTGATGATAAAACTGAATCTGTCATACTATGCTCTGGGTTTACTGCAGTTATATTGGGTCTCACTTGTTTTAGGGTCGTCTTCGCTGTACTTCAACCCTTTGGGCTAAAACATAATAAAATTTTAGCTGACAAAAGAGAACATTGAACATCTAAGTCAAATGAAACCCAAACAACAAAAAAAAAAGATGTACCATGCCTTTAACAACCAAAAAGATGTACCATGCCTTTAACAACCAAAAAGATGTACCATGCCTTTAACAACCAAAAAGATGTACCATGCCTTTAACAACCAAAAAGATGTACCATGCCTTTAACAACCAAAAAGATGTACCATGCCTTTAACAACCAAAAAGATGTACCATGCCTTTAACAACCAAAAAGATGTACCATGCCTTTAACAACCAAAAAGATGTACCATGCCTTTAACAACCAAAAAGATGTACCATGCCTTTAACAACCAAAAAAAAGATGTACCATGCATCCGAGATTCATCACATTTAAACGAAAACGAAATAAAAAAGAATTCGTTTTATTGTCCATGAATATGTATTCTTGGTATTTTAGTTTATAAAAAAAATTAATGTATCAAAATGATGTGCCTAATATATTGAATATTGGACTTTGTAATATTCCGTGCGCGTCTATAAACATTGTTTTCGCAACTCATGGACCAAAAAACCTTTTTTTTTTTGGTCAAACCATTTAAGTCCATTGCACAACTATATTTTGCAGATTCTTATACAAAATGAGATTCCGATTATAATCATTGTTAGAAATACTCCTTACACGATATTCCGGCGCTATTGAGCATTACGTCAAGCTTCCCATGGCGAGCCATGATGGTTTTGAAGGCTTTAGCGACTTGTTCCTCCTCGGTGACATCACATTTAATGAAATGTGCAGTTGAGCCAAGTTCGGTGGTGAGCATACGACCAGCCTCCTCGTCTATATCTAAAATAATGGCTTGAGCACCATGATTTACAAATTCCTCCGCCGTGGCCTTCCCTAGGCCGCTTGCTCCGCCTGTTATGACTGCTACTTTGCCTTCTAACCTTCTAATATTTATTTGTGGAAAAAGAATTCACGTGTTTAAAATTAGAACAGGATATATAACTTTGTTGATAATCAAAGAATATTGATATAGAATCGACCTTGAAGAAGACGTTGAATATAGGAGAGTAGAGATAACTGGCTTGGAGTTGGAACCATTTTCTACAATGAGTTTGAAGTTTCTGCGAAGGGAAGACACGGAGAAGAAAATTGAAACGGAGACCAATTGTTTAAATATTAGATAACTGAGAATCGACTATAATCAGCTCTTGTACCTTGTGAATGACCTCAACATTTTTCTTATTCCTCTTTTTAATCACTATGTGAATATGAATATGAGAATTTTGGGTACAAGAGGCTTAAGCTTTTTATCATGGGAAACAACGAGAGAAAAGGTTGTGAGAAGTGTAGAGAATATCTGCCAAGATCACATTTCATTAAAATTTAGTGTCAAAACGACGTAGTATTGAAAAATGTGAAAATTATACACGTCAAATACACATATATACTCTACCGAGGTTATATCATGTTTGACTGCACTGGAGGGTTGATCCGTGATTTCGAGTTCATGGATTAATTTACAAAAAAAACACATAAAGATTTTTTTTTGCAGAAAACCCATGTTTAAACTTAAAGTGTCATTAGACTTTCCACATAGCGAACCTATGTGCATGTCTTTAGATATGATTTAGGTAGATTTTCGTTTGTAAAGTTCCTTTAATTTTTCTATAGATCAAATGACAATGAATAAATGTAATTTATGATGTTCAAATAGTTAATCTTACTATATATTTCTCTGAGTGTGAGGCTTTAAATAGTAACGCAATTAAATTAGAGTTTAAAGGTATCAAAACTTTGTAGTTTATAAAAAAAAATTAGACGATTAGCTATATAAAGTCGGGTCTGCATACACTTTCCAGTTTTCAATATTGTACATTTTTCACATATAAATAAAATAAATCTTGGCTAATTTATACCCAAATAATGGAACTACAACTCCATCATTCCTTCTACCAATGTACTAACTCTATGGACTGGATAAGAATTAAAAACAACAAAATAAAAAGAAGAGAGAATCTTGGATAAGACAGAGATTCTCAAAAAGCAAAAATCACTGGAAATTTGTTGACCAGAAAACCGAAAGGTAAAAAGGAATTCAAATAAGAAAAAAAGTTCATGTTAGTGGCCACTAACTTTGGTTGGGTATGTTTTAATTAGTAAGTAATTAAAATGGAGAGGTTTGTCTAGATATCAAGGGACAATAAAGGCAATAACGACACCGTTTTGCAGGCTTTACTTGCTCCACAACTCAAACCCCTCCCTCCTGATGCCTGGGTTTTAATTAAGATTAAGATAACTAATCAGTGTGAAATTATTGAGTAACTAACTAATTTAAAAATGTGGAAGAAAAAAATCAAAACACCTTTTGTTTTGTCATCTTGCGTATGGAAAAGGAGACCGTCTTCAGACAACGCAAGCGTTATTACTCTGCCTACCTGTCTCATTTTATCACAGCCAACAACAGTGTTTCAGTATCTTTTTTTGTCACGTGGGTTCACGTGATTTTTGGATTCATCATGGGCGTAGCTGATCCGGTAAAGCCCAAATAACTATTCTTCATGGGCTAATCTCATTAAAGCCCATTGATATAACCGTAATTATAATGGTAAATCTTGAAACAGAGCAAGGTTCCAACTTCAATGGAGCAAAACCCTAAAACAGAGAGGAGGAAATGGCGGTACACATGGGAAGCTCAGTCTCATTCTCCGAACCTTCGTCTGTTTCTTTTCGACTCTGAAACTAACCCTAAGAACCACTGCAATAACCTCAGTGTCTCTATAATCCCCGAAAAATCTCAACTTCTCGTCTCATGGATCGGTTCCGAAGCAGAGAGAAGAGAAAATGGTGTTTCTCTCAGTGTTCCTGTTCCTAGGGTGTTGCTCGATGCCGAATCTCCGATAAAGTTCAGAGCTTTGGACGATCACATCGAGGTTAGACTTGCTCTGTTACTCCCCGTTGATCATCCTCTAGTCTCCGATTTGGTGACTGGAGATGGCGAAAAGTCTGCGCCTTTAGTGATGGGCTATGATGTAAAGACTCTGACTTTAATGGGAGGAGTTCATCTACACTGTAGAAAATGCTCAGTTAGGTTAACAAAGAGAGCCCTTTACGAGTTCTCGGAGATGCCGTCTGTTAATTGGCGGGAATCAGCTGATAACTGGTTTGGTACTTGCTGTTGTTCGTTTGGTGGGATTAGTGAGAAGATGGTGGTTAAGTACACTAACTCTTATGCATGCTCTAGTGGGTTGTGTCTGCTTAGTGCTACAACCGTTTTGCTTAGCGAGGATGATCTCGTAGAGTGTGTCTTGTCTGATAAAGTTGGAACGGGTCGGGGTTGTGATCTTGGTGGAGTTGAATTTGGTTCTGTAAGAAGTGAAGTGGATAGTGAGAGCCATGAGAATGGAGGTGAGGTTGATGACTCGAGAGACAAGGTATCATCAGTTCCTGAATGTTGTGTACATGACTCACATGGCTCTAGTGAGGGTTTTCAGCTGGACCAGAGACTTACACTTGATAAGAAGTTTCTGCTTGATGGGTTTCTTGAGGATGTTTTTATGGCAAAGGCATCGAATGTCTCCAAGAATGTTGGTTGGATTGAGTTGGCTTGCCCAGAGTGCTCATCTCCTCTTGGAGCCTATCCTTCTGGCAGTGGGAGCAACGATAAACCCATAGATGGTGGAGTTAGACTCTTCAAGTGCTATATCTCCACATCCTCGACCACCGGTGTATCCTCTGATGTTTTCAGGAAATACACATTGGAGAGAATGTTTACCAATCAGCTAGTGGAATGCGCCAAAGAAGAGTTATCGTTTCATGTTTCGGTCAAAGACTTAACAACCAAATCGCATCTGTTCCAGATTATCATCCTGAATCCGAACTCTTGGTCCTTGACTGGTCTGTGCTCGAGCTTAGATGAAGCAGGCTCCACGTCAGAGCTAAGTCCGATTGTGAAGGTTCTGTTTTCAGATTGCAACAGCTCACTGGTGAAGAAAGTTGATGAAGAAGTTTACATTTTGAAGGGACAAGGAGAGGAGTTGATAGAGCTACTTACACGTGCAAGCAAATTTCTTCCATCTTCATGTGCATATCTTCAGGGCTCCCTTGTCTCATCTATGCATCTATGATATAATGAATCTTTCTTCACTTAGCTTATTCTTTCTTTTATGATGATTTACTGATGAACATGGATATAAACTCTTGTAAAAGATTTGTCTTCTTTACTATGTTTTATTAACAGTTGTTTTGTTTATTTATGTTTTCATTGGTAAGGAAATCAACTTAGAAACTAATATCCAATGTTCAGTTCTCCATAATTGTATGTTTTCTATTAATATCTATCTATATATATAAAGAAATGTTTGAAATGTTAAGCTCTCCCATGAAGCCACCCATTTTATATTTGGAGCCAAAATAAATGAATGCGGTCGGGGGTAATCGAACCTCTAGTGGTAATTTCTCTTGGAACCACTAGGTGAAGTCACTTTTATAAATATGTGGCCGCGAAAATACTTATTATCGTGTCGGCTGGAAGCCCATGCTTCTTCGCGTGGCGGGGCGACCTTGAGCGGCGTCAAGATGAAGATCGTGAAGTTAAAAACTTTGCTCCAAACAGTTTTGCAATGTTTCCAACCTTTATAACTTGATGCGATAATATATATCAAAATACATTTGTTGTACACGCTTATTAGTTTTGCTTTTAAAAGAAGATATTTACGTTATAAATGTTTTGTGCCGATGAAGTAATGGTTGAAAACCTCTATACATATGTCATTTTAAAATAACACTCAACTTCTATATATAGTCAATACATATGTCCATGTTATATTATAACTAAATATTTTCTCTTTTAAAATATAAGCAGTTTTTTAGTTTACAAGCAAATGTTGTAAAGCAAGTATGCATTATACAAAATAATATATATTTAAAATCCATACGAAAAACATAAAAGTTGTTATAGCCTCTTTTCGACACATGCACACTCCACTATGAATAAGAATTAAAAGAAAAACAAGATTGTCATCAAACTTTATCACAAATCCACATTTGTACATCTATAATTATGAGTTGGACAATTAGTTAATTTGATACAATACCAAAACAAGAATAATCGAAAAACAACTATACCACCGCATACTAATAAGTAACACATAACAAATAACCATATTTTTGAATTTTAAAACAAATTTCAACTCGAACATTTAGTGAATATCAAATTAATATATCATGCTAGAGGAAATGAAATCTAGTATATATATATATTCTTGTTTTTAGAGAAATAATTTGGTTTAGAACATGAATGAATAATATCAAAGATAAAATTTCCCTTTTTTTTTCTTGACACCGATAAATTTTCCCTTATATCTAGAAAAGTGGTCCATATCTTTGTGTAGAGCTTTCTAAATTTTAGGACTTTTTTGACGTTTCTAAATTTTCAAATGTCCAACTGTAGTTGAGATATAGTAATAAAAAATAGGGAAAACTGTTTTTTTAGAGTAAAAAAATAGTAACTATGTACTTTTAGATTAATTTATATTTTGTGTCATATTTTCCTATAATACATTTTAATATTTATGAAAATAATTTTAATAAATAGTTTTACAAACAAAAAAAATTGGAAAAATAGTTACATTTGTTAAAATACCTATATGAACTTAATGGTATATTTTCCAGTTATAAAAAAGTTAAAATTATAAATTTCAGATTATGTTATAAAAAGTAGAAATGACATTCTACTAAGTAGAAAACGAAATCTACTTTTTCATTGAATCTACAATGTTTAATATCGTGATTCACGAATGGAGATTCTACAAATATGTAGAATACACATTCCGCTTAACCTACCATTCTAAAATTCTTAGAAATCAAAATCTACACATTAATCTAATTCTAAAACATGTAGAAACCGACTTCTACAGATTTACTATAAATCTAAAACATGTAGAAATCAAATTCTAAACATTACTATAATTCAAAACCAGAAAACTGATTTCTACATATTAGTTGTATTCTACGGATAAGAAATCAGTTCCTAAAAATATGGAAACAAAATATTTGAGAATATTCACTTTTATATTTTTAAAAATCGATTTTAAAAAAAAAACGAAAAAGGAACAAAAAAAGCGACAAATCGATTTGAGAATATTCACTTTCATCAGAGAGAAAAATATCATATTTTTAGAAATTCAAATTCAAAGGGGTGTTATTGGTTGTTGTCGATGGAACATTCTTGAAGAGGCGTGTCCTATTTTTAGAAATTCAAATTCCTATTTTTAGAAATTCAAATATTTGAGAATATTTGAGAATATTCATTTTCATCCCAGAGAAATCGAGTTTAAAGAGTTGAAATCATGCTTGGTCGGTCAAATCAAGTGGGAATCAATCCGGATATAATCATACAAAACCAAAAAAATCGATTTGGGATTCTTTCCTAAGACGGATCGATCGATCTATTCTGTAAATCGACCTTCGCCGATCAAGTGAAATGGACCAGGTCGATCAGTATATATTTCGCGTTTTTTTTGTTCTGAATAATGATCGGAAAAGGTCGGCTTTTAGGGTGAAGTGTGACGCCAGATCTGATTTTCTCATTTTGTAGATCTCTGGCGATCCTTTCACGGCGGCGGCGCGTTGCTCAGTGGGAACCCTTCTCCGGCTTGGTCTCTACCCTCTGGTGTGACGGTATCCCATACGGAGGAGCGGTGAGTTGGCGGTGAAAAATGCTCTTGACCTCTGGTTCTCGGAGTACGGCGCGCCGCAGAGGCCTCATTCCGTCGGACTTGTCAACCGTTCGGATGATTTCTGTTGCAGGTACGTGGTGGTGCTCTACTTCCCAGCATTGAAGGTGGCTCTCCGGCATCTACAGTGGTAGAGACCACGGCATTGGAAGCCCTGATTGCTGTTCCAGCTACGTTTGTTTGCTTGCCGCCGAGCCCGAGTTTACCAGTACGGACGTGCTTCCGTCTTTCAGGCGTTTGAGCACGGCAACGATGGCCATGTCTAGACTTGCACCATATGGTGAAGATGTTTTGGTCTAAGAGCTGAACTCGTACATGTTGGTGACTAAAGCTGGAGCTTTAAACGTATAATCTTGATTTGGTTTAGTTAGTTGTGTCTTAATGCTTTCACTTAGTGTGGTCAAATTTAGGTGTGGTTTAAGAGGCAACTTTTCCCGAGTCGTGAGGAGAGTTTGTACTCACCGGGTAGAATTATAACAAAGTAAACGATTGGGTAGCGTAAGATCCATCTATGTGTTTCTAGGTGATACTAGATCACTTTGTTTGTAAGTGTGGTTGAAATCATTTGTGGTTACAAAATTCATGTACTACCTCTTTGGTTAATGATAATTTGAAGTTGAGCCAAAAAAAAAAAAAAAAAATTTAAGTGAATGACGATAAAATGAGTTTGTTAAACTAATTTGCTAATGATTAGGTAATAACATCCGTTACTTAAGTGCATGGAAGACACGCGTTGCATGGATTAGTACATAAAGCTGACGCTATTAGTTGATGCTAATCATCATTTACTATAATTTGCACTCTGTCTCTATATAAACAGAGAGACAGTGACACATAGAGAGAGAGAGAGAGAGAAGCAACCTAACAAGGATGAAGCAGTGACGGTGAGACGACGGTAACGAAGAAGTCACGAGAGATCTGAGGTAATAACTCTTGAATGAAAAAAGAAGAAAAAAGTTTCGATTTTTCTTCTACAATTTGAAAGCTCTGAATCTATCATTCTCTCTCTCCAGAATCCAAAACCCACCTCATGGATTCCTCGTGATTCCACTTTAATGCCCTTTTCATTTATCTTTATTAGTCTCTTAAAAATTCAAACTTTTCTTCTCCTCTGTTAGAAATTAGAATTGTCTTCACTCGTTTTGCGAAATTCAGGTTAAAGCTCTCAACTTTACGATGGTTCTCGACGGAAACCGCGGTGGTGTATGGTTAAACGGCGGCGGTGGAGGAGAAAGGGTTCAGGAGGAGGAGAACGAGGAAGCTTCGTGGGGTAGGAACCAAGAAGACGGTGGTGGAGCTTCTCTGTCTCAGTTCAAGCCTATGCTTGAAGGTGGTGGTGGTGGTGATTGGTTCAGTAGTAACCAACCGCATCCACAAGATCTCCAGATGCTACAGAGCCAGCAAGATTTCAGATTCCTCGGCGGGTTTGGGTTCAACCCCAACGAGAATCTTCTTCTTCTTCAGCAGTCCATGGACTCGTCTTCCTCTTGCTCTCCCTCTCAAGCTTTTAGCCTCGACCCGTCTTCTCAAGCTTCGTTCTTGGCCGCTGCTAACAACAAGTCCTGTCTCCTCAACGTTCCTTCCTCAACAAACCCTTTTGACAATGCCTTTGAGTTCGGGTCGGATTCTGGTTTCCTTAGCCAAATCCAAGCTCCGGTTTCCATGGGGTTCGGTTCGTTGACACAGTTGGGGAGTTCTGTCCCTGACTTCTTATCTTCTCGGTCGCTTCTCCAGGAAAACAACAACACGACGTCCTTATGCGGCGGAGGAGGAGGAGGTGGAGGTGGAGGTGGAGGTGGATTCACACCGTTGGAGCTGGAAGGTTTTGGGAGTCCTGCGAGTTTTGTCGGTAACAGGGCGAAAGTTCTGAAGCCTTTGGAGGTCTTGGCATCTTCTGGTGCACAGCCTACTCTGTTCCAGAAACGTGCAGCCATGCGTCAGAGCTCTGGAAGCAAGATGGGGAACTCGGAGAGCTCAGGGATGAGGAGGATGAGCGATGATTGTGATATGGACGAGACTGGGATTGAGGTTTCAGGGCTGAACTATGAGTCTGATGAGCTGAACGAGAATGGTAAAGCTTCTGAGAGTGTTCAGAACGGTGGAGGAGGTAAAGGGAAGAAGAAAGGAATGCCTGCTAAGAATCTGATGGCTGAGAGGAGAAGAAGGAAGAAGCTTAACGATAGGCTCTACATGCTTAGATCAGTTGTCCCCAAGATCAGCAAAGTAAAACAATTAATCACTTCTCTCTTATTAGATTTTAGCAAGGAATGTAGTTGCTTGTGGTAAGATTTAGTTTGGTTTTTGTGCATTTGCAGATGGATAGAGCATCAATACTTGGAGATGCAATTGATTATCTCAAGGAGCTTTTACAAAGGATAAATGATCTTCACAACGAACTTGAGTCAACTCCAACTGGATCTTTGCCTCCAACTTCATCAAGCTTCCATCCATTAACGCCTACACCCCAGACTCTCTCTTGCCGTGTCAAGGAAGAGTTATGTCCCTCTTCTTTGCCAAGCCCTAAAGGCCAGCAAGCAAGAGTAAGGCTTATAATATGTGGTGTTTTTTTCGTTTCATGGTTGTGATACTTACTCTTGCTTTGTTATCTACAGGTTGAGGTTAGATTAAGGGAAGGAAGAGCAGTGAACATTCACATGTTCTGTGGTCGTAGACCGGGTCTTTTGCTCGCTACCATGAAGGCCTTGGATAATCTTGGATTGGATGTTCAGCAAGCTGTGATCAGCTGTTTCAACGGGTTTGCCTTGGATGTTTTCCGAGCTGAGGTGAGAACTATAACAACATCTACGTTTCACTTCAAATATTTGGGAATTTTTCAAGATTTTTTTGTAGTAACATGTTTTCTTTTGTGTGTGTGTGTGTGTGAATATCAGCAATGCCAAGAAGGACAGGAGATATTGCCTGATCAAATCAAAGCAGTGCTTTTCGATACAGCGGCTACGCTGGTATGATCTGAGCTGATCTTGAGTCAAGTCCCTTAAGCATCTGATGGAGCAGAGTTAGAAGAAACTAAAGCCCTTTAAATCTGCAATTTTCTTCTATGTTTTCTTTCTATTTACTAAACCTGTTTGAACTAAGCATGACTTCAAACCTTTTTTTAGCAATGTTAACTTTATTATGTTTCATCTCCTCAAGCTATGATTAATAATTTCTTTTTCACTTATGACATCTTAATGAGTTATCTCTCAAAGAAGAGCAAAATATTAGTCAAGCTAGCTTTTGAGTTTCTGACAGAGAATCTAATGCGAGTTTAACAGACAAAGCAGTCCGAGGTTTATAAGATCTTGAATTTTAATCGGTAATGATGATGATGTTAGAAAGAAGTACGCAATGAGATTTGAAGAATGAACAGGGAGAAAAAAAGATGGTAAAGGACGATGGCAGAGCAAAAGAAAAGGCCCCCACCATTTTGTCTTTTCTTTTTCATTAATTGCTCAAAAAATCAAAGCTTTGTAATATCCGTTGTATCCGTACATAAATGTAAAGGTAGACAGGAGACAGAGTTAATGGCGGTTAGGGACAGAAGAGAGAGATTGTCACGAGAACCTAGAGGATGTTATGAATGATGATGAATGCAGAGTAAAGTTGTGGGGCCTCCTTCTAAATTGAATCTTTCAAAAAATAAAATAAACTAAGCTTTTTGGGTTTTAGTTTGAGCTCTGAATGAATTTCTATCTCTCTCTGTACTCTCTTGTATGATTAATGAAGACCTCGTGACTCCAGTTGCTAATGTTCTCTTTTGATGATTCAAACAGTTTCGTACTTTTCTGATAGTTTTCTCTGCAAAAGTCTTGCCCTTTTGAGGTTTTAAACTTTTCAAATTTCCAGTGAAAAGAAGGGCTCTTACTCTTTCTTCATCATGATGTCATCTCTTGATTCTTCAGAGCATTAAATTAAAATCAATATTCTTTGCTAACCAAATGCGTTTCTCCCTAACAGACTACTACTAGTATTACTAATTACTAGTAGAGTTTCGCATCCAAAGCAAAAGGAGTTTTGAACCATATGTCACATCAAACATGGGTTAATGCCATTTTTAGCTACTCAATGGCAACTTTTAACTCAACACACACACAAACATACTAATGAAATAGAAAAAGAGGTGATGCAATATTTTATTAATCCACATTGGACATATTTATTAAGAGTCCAGTGAAGGCTTTATAAAAGACCACAACGTGTGTTACTTGAAAATCTATGTTGTTGCTCTCTCTTCACCAACCATTTCATTGTGATCATCAAACCTGATTAAGAAGGTTCGGATTTCCATCGGGGCAAGCTCAACAACTAGCTCTTCCTCGTCCACAGCTCCTCCTCTCGTCACCTCCTCCCCGGCCGAGCCTTCTACTTTCCAGACCAGCCTTCTCTTCTCCATTTCCGCTTTCTCTTGGTTCCCTGAGAGACTTGTCTCTTTCACTATGCTTATCTGTTTAGTCAAATTCAAAAGAACATAACAATTGTTTTGTTAGAACACAGATAAGAGATCAGTTAAGTCATCCGTCTCTTTTTGCGTACCTTTTTGTTGTAGAATAGTTTCTTTAGCTCTACTTTTGTCATGACTGAGTACTCACTATCCTCCCCAACCTTCACAAAGGTTAAAAAGACATCGCCAGAAAAAGTAAAGCAAAACCAGTTAACAATTAGTAAAAGCCGATGGGATTCTAGGGCCATTTAGTAGATTGATCCATACTTATTTTAAACATGTAATTCGTTACAAAAACCAACATAATCGTCCAGAGAAATAACATAGCACTGAGGATTAATCGCATAGTCAGCTTTACAGGAGCATAAGAACGTAAAAATTAGTTTAAGGTGAAAAATGCACACTAGACGTGACGGGTTCGTTCTACATTCAATCAACAGTTCGTTGGCACTACAAGCTTTAGATTTTTCTTTCTGCTACGTAATGCAAGTTTGCCAATTTCTCTAATTATTTGCTATCCTAACCGGAATCTTAGGCCTAGAGTTACACTACAAGTCTACAACTACAACTAAAAGCATATAGATATAACTTATTAATGGTGGAAACGCAAATGGAGAGCGAGTAAGAACCTCGAATAAGTGAGCAAGCCTTAAAAGAACTTCCCCATTTTCCAACTCCTGAAAAGTGTAGGATTGTTAATGTAGTAAAAAAAAAAACACTTCGGCATATTTACAATATACAATCCAACTAGCCTGGAGGGTGAGTAATGCGACGTTAGTTGGTAATGAGTATGACGGCTCAAACGCTGAGAATGTCGTCTTATGTGAATTAATCCAGTGATCTCCTTCCTGCTAGCAAAATATCTCATGTCACTTCACTCTCAAAGAAGTGAGGGTAGTAAATATTGTTCATCTATTTTAGAGCAACCTGTTCCGTGAATGCCAGAAGGAGTGGAGAATATATTTCTTGACCAAATGTTCGACGCCATCTTGCACCATCTCCAGGTTTGTCTATCTGTACGTAAAACTTCCCTCGTATCTGCAAAACAACTCAAAGCAAAGCAAACTGCTTTAGGCTGATACTTTGCAACTTAGACGGCTAAAATGAGATGAGAACTTAAGATTACCGTCAATCCTTTGCATCCATCAGGGAGACAGACTGTTTCATTAAGAATCTCGCCAACACCTCTAATGTCATCATGAAGCATTCTCCTGAACGAATGAGAAAAAGAAGGTAAAACACAAGCAAAGCCACATATGCTTGTCTTGGTAATATAGAGAAGGTTAGTCAACAGACCGATGAAGCATCAACTCGATCTGGCCGTCCTCTAGGCTGGATCCGCCTACAGCGCGATCCACCAACACCGATAGCTCTGAAGTTTTATCTTGCATGTATATCCCGAGATTTATCTGGAAGAAAAGAATATATTGGACAAAGGGCAGATATATCACGAGAAGGAATCTCAGATGGATTTGATGCGTTACAGGATAATAGTTCCCAGCAACTGGTTGGTACACTTGCAAGTCCCAATCTGTTCTGAAGTCCCGAATCTGCAAGAAATTATAACGAAGTATGTCAAAATAAAAACAATACGTCTGTTACAAGTAAAAGATAAACACTACACGCATGAAGTTTGCATCTATACCCGTTTGATGAAGTCGCGTCCGTTAGAGTCTGTGTAAAATGTTCCATTTGTCTTCATAGTGGTTGTAAGTTTAGTGATAACCTCTTTGCTATTACCATCATCAGCTGGTATAGGCCCAACCTAGAAAGCAGGAAATAGTAAGACTGCAATTGTGCTTACCTTCATCAGTTTAAAAGAAGATACGTTAAGATAGAGGGAGATCGGCTCACAGTGAACTCAATTTCAGCATGGTCTTTTCCCTTGTACACTCTGGTAATCTGCATATGAACATACCCATGACAAGGTAGATCAAGAAGTTATAGCTACTATAACATAATTAAAAATGTTCGAGAGCAACACATAATTGCAAGTGAAATAACCTGTGATATCCAAGAGTTAAACTCTTGGTGCACTTCATCAAACAAAGGTCCCCGAACAACAGTCAATTGAGCCTGAGACCGGCAAGACAATTAGTTTACACAAGTTCGGGAATTAAGGTAACAAATGCAGTCATAAGTCTTACCTGTCCTTCAGATTTAATTGGGCGTGCACCATCTGGTCGAAAAACGTAAGCTCCAGAAGCCTTATAAGTAAACAAAACGGTTTAAGACATGATACGAATATAACAAAGTAAACGAGATTGTATCTTTTACAGAGCTGAACCTGTGGATCCTTGTCAGTTCCATTGCTTCCAATGTAATAAGCATATGTTTGTTCTGCAGTAACCTTGAAATTTACCCCAGATCATCATCAGATCATGCCTACATATTCGAATGGAAATGTAGGGACATCTAGATTTAAAAACAAAGGCACACACACCTGATTTTTGGTACTTAAATAACGACTCATTTTCACACCCTCTTCTGAATAGAGCAACTTCAGATTTCCTTGGCTAACTTCTACATCTTGATTCAAGCTTCCAGAAGTAACATATGACGCAGATAGTCCACGCCCTTAAATCAAATTAGAAAAAAGATGCAAATAAGTATAAAATGACTGTTGGAACCAGTGAGAACCAATTGTCATGACTAGTAGAGCCAGAATACATGAAGTTTTGTTTAAAGATCCTATCATTCACAACCAAATTTTCTTCACAATAGTACATATTCTGGGACATAGCTAACCTGTTCGTCCAGTGTCTGAGATGACATACGAGCTGAACCCAAGAGGTGGTACTGAAGCTATAAATGCAAGCACATGTTTTGCAGTGTCCTTTGGTGATCTTCCAAGATATGCTTTGACATACTCCTTTCTTATTCTCAATGTGATGTCTGAAAGAGGTAGAATCTGCGACACTACTTCTTCCCCAGATGCATCTTTCACGATAACATTTTCAGACGACACCTAGTAGAAGTTATCATGTACACTAGGTAAATGATGGAATGAGTGGCACATAATATTGGACAATAACCAATGATAAAGTGAGAGCTTCACTGATCAACCAAGGAGAATGCAAAGTACTTACAGGAACTCGGACAACTTCCTCCCGTTTCCATCCTAGAGAATTGTAAACAACAACCACCTACAAGGAGAGATTAATGTAAACAAAAGATACAACAACTAACCAAGAGGTTCAAGACTTTATATACTGAAAGTACATCACCTTGGCAGACTTACCAGGCTTTTGCCGCTGGACAAACGAGCTTCAGATGCTGGACAGTAACTAATATTAAGCAAGGGACACTGCCAATATGATACACAAGACAGGAATCAGCTTAACCCATTAGAATACAGTACGTCTTTGGAACTTAAGTCATTAAAGTGTTCATGAAAAATGCTATAAAGCAGCTTACTAAACATTTATTTGCCTGAAGTAAAGGCATCTTTTGAAGAAAAGAAAAGATGATAAAATTGATCTCAAAGTCTTCTTAACTCTTCTAGCTCGGCCATAATATTATTGGAATCCTAGAAGAACTCTAAACAAGCACATTACCTGCTGAAATTTTGTGTCGGGATTCTTCTTATCAGGACTTGATTTTGATGCTGATAAAACGAAAGGGAAGAGGCAACCAACTTCTCGGCCTAGTAAGGATCATAAACAAAATTCTTAAACAACTGAACATACAAGAGAAAATGGTTGCCCAGAAAACACAAGAGTTGCCAGCTAACAAAAACACCTGCAGGTAACCCATTGAGAGTCTAAGAGCATAATCTGCAGCCACATGCTGTCTTTGTGTACCACTAACTGCATCATGGTGTTGCGCAATTGCCAAAGCATCAGCTAACATATCAGTTGTTGGTCCTGAACTGCTCCTACCTCTCAAGAATTCCAATTGTCGAGCTGCCTGTTTAAAACAAACATGGTCAGTAAGAATGAAGCTAAAAGAAACCACAAATCTATGAACTTTTATAAAATTATTAAGCCATACCAGATAGTAACCGCTTAGATCCCTCACATATCTTTTAAAGGCTGGCCTGCTCGTAAAGTACCCTGTCCAGTATGCATTAGGTTTGTCCGCATACCTGCCACAAGTACATGTAGTATTTTATACAATCAACACGCATTTGAACATTTAGAGAGTTCAACCGGAAGCTATCAACTCACGGGAAGAAATCATCAGTCTTGAGGGGCCACGACTCGTTTGCAGCATATTTTGCATCGGTGTAGATAGATGGTGTCGAATACAGAACATTGAGACGCCCATCCTGGATTGCGCAAACGACAAGGGAATAAAAGATTGGTATCTATTTTGTACCTTTGAAATTAGTTAATTCCAACTGAAACGAATTTCCTAGTAGTATAAAAGCCAGTGTACCTTGTTAACATAATGAATAAACTTGTCCATCTGTCTGTACCATGAATATGCATACTGGTACCGGAAGTCAGTTCCCATCAACCACATGATATGATTTGTCCTGGTTACATTGACCTTGACAAGAGAAATCCAAGTAAAAACATTTTTGCTGTTTTCAAGGGGAAAAAAAGATATGATATTTACCTGTGCAAGGGCTGCAGCTACAAAGTCGTTGACGCGCTCTTGAACATTGTAGTCAAAAAGGCTAGGATCATCCTATATTCAAGATCCTTTATCAAGTGCACGTTCAAGCAAAGTTAAAACACAGAACATCAGGTTCGATTGCTTTTACCTGGATAGGAGGTGAGACATCATTTATCTCAAATGTGAAACCATCAGGAGGATCATAATGCCTTGGGAATATACCGGTGAATATCTACAAGCAAAATGAAAATAGCAATGAGACAAAGCCAGCTAAATTTATGCAAACAACAGAACTATAATGTGATCTCTAACAGTTTTGACCTGTGAAGATGAGCCAAGGGACTTGGAACCTTGCCAAATAACCTCAAGTGTCTTCTCTCTTAATCTCTTTGCACGATCCTGGTAGTCAATTCTAGCGAAAAACAGCGAGTCAAAGCCTAACTGTAGAAGAAACCAAAGGGTTGTCCAATCAAATTAACTTGAGCTAATACATGCTTATCATTCACGTACACTCATTTTGTTTCTCTGTGAAGTGAAAGTAACCAAATGATGAACAAATCATACCTCCGCACCAAGCAAGTAAGCCTGTGCTGCAGAATGTCCAAAGGGATCGATTTGCCAGCCGACTCTAGGAACCTGACCAAACTCACTTTTGATAAACTGATGGCCTAGTGTTGTCTGATCAATCATGTCAATATAATGCGGAGTCGCCTCATCGTGCATACACATTCCACCGTTTCTGCAATAACCACACATCAAGATACATACAAGACACTAAAAATAAAACAAAAAGGTGAGATCAAATCAAACGCACATGAACTCAAGTTGACCAGAGTCAACAAGCTTCTTGACCTTAACCTTCTTGGCATTCCTTTGTTGCCTCCACCATCTTTGAAAAACGCCTAAGACAACAGTCAGCCATAGCTAATTTCATCAGCAAACGAAAACAAAAAAAATCTCTGTATATCTGAGAATCTTACTATCTCAACGTAGATGAACTTTCTATTTTGATCGTCCAGCAACGAAGCGATGACAGATTCGATTACATTCTCAACACAAGCTCCCTGCTCAATCAAATCCACAATCAAACCCTAAATTCGCAGAATCCAATCCTTCTCCTACTTCCATTGAAAGAGAGAGAGATAGATAGTGAAGAGAGTACCCGAATGGAGTTATTGGCGCCGACGTAGTACTGGTCAACGGTCTTGAGCCACCCAACGTCGTCGTGGGAGTGAGGAACCAAGTGAACATTGATTTTCTCAGGGACGATTCTCGGTGTTGTGTTGTACTCTATGTACTCGGAGTTGACGCCGACGATCACGATCGTCGCCAGAAGCAGATGGAGAGCAAAGGAGTGGAAACATTTGACCGCCATAGACGCGTGAGAGCTCAGAGAGGGAGAGAGAGTGAGCGTGAAGATCAATGTGCAGAGACGAGTGTTTTTGTAGAGGACGAAGAAGAGAGAGACGCGCGTGGAGAATCGACTGTGACGTTGTTCTCTCTCTCTCGGATAATTTAATTTAATTTTTGTTTTAAGACTTGTTAATAATTTAAAATAGAGATAAGACTTTATCCACTTCCTACCAATAAGAGACAATTAAAAGCACGTTTAAGAAATAATAAAAGTCTAGTTCAGTAATGTGTTAATTAGAGTACTGAATAGTTGCTTGTGGGAGAAGTGATAACAATGGTCCATTGAGCTGCTTTGATGAGAGATTGAATTATTGCGCAAGCCAAATCGAATGATTGCTGATAATTTTTTTGCAACAAATAAAAATGAATGCGGACTTATTTAATTTTGAATAATCAAAGTAAAATACGAATATACAAATAGAAATTAGTGGAGAGATGGGACCCGTTGATTTCTTGTGGGCTGAGTTACGCTGAGCCCAATCCAAATCGGCAAAACCCATTTCTTTGATTTAAACCTACCTGGAGCTTCGATGGACAACTACTGTATTAAACTATACAATGCATCGACCGAGCATATTAATTTTGTTTTTTTCTTGTTCAAAATCATTTTTGGAACTCGTAGTGAACATTGATTTTCTTAAGGACGATTCTCGGTGTTGTGTTAGATGTATAGGTTTGAAAGATTCTAGATATGAACGACTAGAAGTATTATTCATCCAGTGATTTGAAATCAGTTACCAAAATTTTCCAATTCATCAAATTTCTAAAAGTTTAAAGATAGTTTAAGTTGTTGAATTCTAAAATTTTGGCAGTGAGCCTTGGACTTTGATATTAATAATATATTTTATGAAATTCAACTTTTAAATCATAGAAAATACAGTGAATTTTAAAATTGTTAAAAGTTGAATAACACTAGATTTTAAAAACTTGATATAAATCATTTATTGAATAACACTAGATTTTAAAATTTGATTTAAATCATTTTTTGAATAACAAAATATTTTAAAATAGAATTTAAAATTATCATTCGAATAACATTGAATTATATTTAGATTTAAATTCTATTAAAATACATGAATGAATAACACCTCTAGTATTTTAGTTTAAATCTGTGAATTTTTAAACAGGTTTATGTCATGTAATTTGACTCTATTTAAAAAAGTAGACAATTTAGAATCGAACTTAAATGTGTAATTTCAAGATTTCTAGTAGATAATTCACTATGAAAATGAATCAAATGGTCATTTAATCTCATACTTGAACAGTTATATCAACACATTCTCACCCAAAAAATAATAGGCAAAAATGGGATTTGAATGTGTGTTTGTGTTCATGAGCTCTCAAAGAGACCTTTGACATAAACCATGCCTTTCTCACTAAGCTGAAGGTCCTTCCTCATTTCTTCAACCTGTACATCATCTCCTTGAACCACAACCTCGCTCAGTTTCCCATTTTCTCCAACCATCATCTTCACCTTTATCTCCTCTTTCCTCGACGCCTTCTTCCAGTAATACGCTCCTCTGCAACACATCAATCATCTTCATCAACCATTCACAAACAGTTCAAAAGATAGAGAGAGAGAGAGAGAGGGAGAGAGTTTGTGTAAACTTACGCGAGTGGACTAAGAATGGTAATGAAGAACCAATTGTTTCCAAAATCAGGTGCTGTAATGGTTAGGACAAGACCCACACTTGCTAAGCTTATACATGTACAGAACGTGAGCAGAGCAGCTTGTCCTCTACTCGGAACCATTGTTCCTTCAAACCTTTTTGTCAAAATCAAACAACAATTTGTGTCAGTAAACTAAAACCGGTAAAACCCATATCAAAAAATTTCTTATGAATTAGCTTACGTGATTGTTTCTCCACGATCAGTGATGTTGAAGTTCTTCCTTGTGAAGAAAGAGAGAATCTCTCCAGCAACTTGCTTTGGCTCCTTCTTGACTCCTTCTCCTTCGCTAACAACGAACGTCTTCCTCACTATCTGAAAAGACCATACTTTGAATTTCGAGAGTTTGATGGTGAGGTTTAGAGAGAAAGAGACCAAAGTTCGAACCTTTGATTTAACGGAGCGTTTGATGAGAGACCAGAGACCCGGAACTGAAATAACGAACAAACCCAATGACGTGTAGTAGCTAGCCAACGAGTAACCGCCACCAGTCTCCGCCATCAACAGCAATGAACCAGGGTTCTGTTCCCACCATTGATGAACCAGAACCGCCGATGAAGAAACAGCAGTTAGAGGCTCCGTAACCATGGCTGTAACAGAGGAGACTCTGTTTCGTCTGGTGACACAGTTCAGTCTCCTCCGTGGAAGAAGTGCTCTGATTGCTACATCTCTTGAAGTCAGCCATGGACAAGACAACGACGGAGAAAACAGCTTCGTCGCCATTGTCGAGAGTGGCTTCAAAGGCTTTACACGATCGTGTGTGTGTGTAAACGAGTCTATCCAAAAATCGAGTGGTTCTCATTTTTTTTCTCAATTTAAAATCAAAAAGGTTAATTTGAATTATATGACGTTGGTCGTTTGCAATAACAGAACCTCTGTTTCTCTGTTAAGACAATCTCTGTTTGTCTTTTCATTTTCTTACGGGTAGGTAAAAGAGACCCACCAACCATCCATCATTAAACGAGTTCATCCCATCTACAGAGAGAGAAGAGTCTTTATCATTAAGATCTTTCTTCCCGACACAAAATCAGACCCAAACATGATTTTGATTTTCTTTTTTGGTATCTGTTCAATGACTGTTTATAGTTTTGTGTGCCCACAAAGGTGTTTTTTAGCAAAACTAGGGACACTAATTAATTACTAGAACAAGAAAACACAGCACTGAGTCAATGAGAAAGCAAGAATCTTATTAGAGACAAGATAAAACAGAGTTGCTTGACAACAATTCACAACCAGTTTTGTAATTGGAATCTTTTTGATCAAAGATTTCTTTTGCTGGGACCAACTTGGTTGTCATCTCTTCTTTGGCAATAAAGGCTATAAATCATAGGTGGGTTGAAGCTAAGGTCAAATCGTTTTCCCAAAGTTGCTACTTTATAGGAAAAAAAAATAACTCTGAATCTTTGGGGTCCATACATAATAAGTAGTAGGGTTCTTGAAACAGAGGAGTACATCATCTTTCAACAGGGAGTTTACATTTTCTGAAACTGTGATTTGTTGGTCCAAACTTTACATCTACTGTAACAGCTAGTGGTTTCTGCTTGTGCTAAAAGATGGATTTGTTAACACAACAACAACAGAAAGAATCACACAACATTCCACTCTTTGCTTCCTTTATATCATCAATAAATAATGTTTTTTTACAAAGTTATATTTTCTGCACTCATTTTTTAAAAAATTGCTGAAAATAACCTCCAAAGGAAGTAGAAAAGGAGGGAAAAAAACAAACAAACAAACAAATAATAATAGCTCAGCTGTTCTTTATACACTTAAACATAAACAGCTGATCAGTCTTCTCCTTCATCCTCCTTCTTAAATATATATATGTATATATATGTGAACTTTTTGATCATTTAAAAAGCTGACTTCCAAGAGTAACAGTTGGAGTACCTTCACCCATGACTGTTGTTAAGCTCACTTCTTTGTCCAATATCCTCTCCAGCTCCGTCACAACATAACTCATTGTTGGTCTCTTCTCACTTGAGACATCAAGACATGTTAATGTCAGTGTGATAACCTCCTCCACTCCTTCTGCTGTGTATGTACCACCTAGTCTCTCATCAATCATTGCTGGTATCTCAGTGTAATCCGTTATGTTTTGCATCTGCAAAGTGCAAACCAATAAGATCACTCCAGTGCATCAAAATGAGATTCAAAATACACTTCACTGGGCAACATTCTGAGTGTGATTAGTTACATACCCATTCGACAAGAGTTTGTGTTGAGCTTGAAGGGGATGGTTCTGATGCTTCTCTTCCACTTACTAACTCCAAGAGGAATACCCCAAAAGCATAGACATCACTTTTCTCTGAAAATCTTCTGAACTCTTGAACCCTGCCAAAAAACAGAAACATCTGAGAAACTTGGATACAACAGAACCAAAAAAAATAAGAGCCTCAGAGGTGAGAAGTTAGATTTACTCAGGGGACAGGAAGATCTGGTCTGCAACAACGCTAGAAGATGTACCAACATCCTCTCTTCCCAAGAAATTGCGGACTCCTGCATCCGCAACTTTAGCAATGAAGTTCTCATCCACAAGAACATTAGCAGTTTTGAAGTCCTTGTGTATCAACCGAGGACTCAGCGAGTGAAGATGTGCCAAGCCTAGAGATGCAAGCAAGATCAGTACACAAGAACTCATATGATTCAAGAAGCATAAGTTTTTACCTTTAGCGGCTCCTATAGATATGGCAAGCCTGTTTCTGAATTCTAGCCTATTACCAGGTACTTTACCACCAGCACCTAATCAAAAGACAAGATCCAAAATGTTGACTACATTGTCTACTAAACACAAGTTATGAAAAAACTGATTAGTTACCAAATCTCTAATAAAGGACAGAGAGTTACCGTACAGGTGACTGGAAACACTTCCGTTAGGAACATACTCGTAGACAAGAAACTGCGTGTTGCTTTCTTGGCAATAACCCAAAAGAGTTACCAGGTTACGATGATTGATAGACGATAGATAACGAACCTGGCAAAAAAATATACTCAAAACACTTGTGTTCTAGTTCATAACCAAACATTTGAACATGGAGTTATTGTAAAGAAAAAGACCTCGTTGACAAACTCTTGTGTAGGCAAGCCTGGCCTTTTCTTGATGGCGACAAGAACGCCGTCTTGAAGCAAACCTTTGTAGACCTCGCCGAACTTACCTATACCGATAAGGCTTTTGTTGGTGAAACTCTTGGTGGCTTGAGCAAGCTCCTCCATTTCAAACCTTCTAGCTTCTCTCATTGACAACTCAATCGCAACGTTTCTGCCTTCAGACCATTTGGAAAGTCAACAGATGGAGAGAGAGAGATTGATGGGACTTGTGTGATATGTATTGCATTACCTTGAGTTGATGGATCAGAAGAGCCTGTCTCATCAGAAGTTCTGGACGCATTCTTGCGGCGAAAGATGCAAAACCATAGGAGAAAACACAGAAGAGCAATCAAGACAAGAGCTCCAACAGCACCTCCAATGGCCGCTGCAGGAATTGCTGACATTTGGAAACAAAGATAGTCTCTCTCCGATGCTCCTAGCTACTACCATGCGATAGCCCTGTATCAAAGCAAGAAAAAAACAACACGAGAATGTCGGCGAAGAAAAGAAGATACGATTTGATTATAAAGAAGAGGATATAGAAGAAGACAAAACGAAAAGCAAATTACAAAGCTACATACATCTTCTTTTCTTTTTTTGTTGAGAGGTAACGAAGAAGGAAAAAAAAGGTGTCAACTTGTAAAAAAAATTGAATCAATCAACCAAACATGCAGTAATAATAAATAAGAGGGAGGAGGAGATAAATGATTTTTCATTTAAAAAACCTTGACAGATCTCTCCAGGAAAAGAAGCTCTCTCTACTTCATCGGCGAATAACTACTCTCTACTTCAATGTGAGAGTGTGGGAAAGATCAAATCTTTTTGGCAGATTCAATAATCAAAACCCAGAAAAAATGAAAAGAAAAAAAAAAAGATTTGGTGTGAAAATGGAAGATGAAGAAGAAGGAGAGCTTTGAAACATCAAATCTTTGCAGCAACTTCTAGAACTAAGAAGTATTGTGTTGGAACGCAGACAATGCCGACAGAAAGTGACATCTTTCAGACAACAACTCTCTCTCTCTCTTAAGACTGAAGCTTTACTTACTGTGAACCAACAACAACAACAAGAATCAAACTATTTACTACTGTTTCTTTCTTTCAGATGCCTTTGCGAAGTGACATTTTTAGAGAGTTTTTACTCTTCGTTGTACAACCACCACCACACCCATTTGTTTTAATTTTTTGTGGGAATAAAAAGAGAGAACCCCCTTTGAAGACAAGTGGGTCACTTCGCCAGTTTGCAATTTCAACCAAAGGAATTTTATTAATTTTTATTTTTGGCTCTTGCAGAAGAAAAAAAGAAAAGAAAGGAAGAAACTTGAACCGCCGTGTAACTCAGTTTCTGCCGCCGCAAATGTAAAAAGAGACGAACACACTCACTCCACTCTGTTTCTGCCTCCTCCCCCCTCTTTTATTACTCCGCAAATCTCTCTGTTTCTTTTTTTATCTATTTCCTTTTTCGCATATTATTATTTTCCTTTTATTCGATCTTTTATTTACACTAATAAATGAGTCTAGAGATTTTTTTTACTTGAATGTGTTAATAGTACAGGTAAAAAGATATTCTCTTGAATGTCAATAATTTTTTTCTGCTCATTTATTAATAAACAACCATTGACAGATGTGAATTTATACCAAAATAATTAAATAATTCTTGTATTGATAATTTGCGATGTTATTACAAAATAAAGTATTATGTTCTATTTTTTAGTTCAACCGAACTTTTTTTTTTGCTTCACAATTTCACCATTTATGTTAAAGTTATTTTTACAGTTTTGCAAAGTATTTTTTTAATATTAATTGTTTTACATTTTGGAGTGTTGCTAATTGAAACTTGAACGCAACCACTACAATCGAAAAAGACAACTTTGTGCTGTATTTTAAAGTATGAGCAAAGTATTGTTTTATCTGGCACTAATTGTAAAATGCTAATTAAAAAAGCAAATTATAAAAATAACGTTGTTATTAATGATAAATAGAGATATCCAGCGAACAAACATTCATAAAATATTCTCTAAATAATAAAAAATTCAACAAACTCGCTTTTGATTAAATAAAATAAAAAGGAGTAGGACCACATTCTACATCGACAGAGTAAAAAGGTGGGGTCAAAGGACCCACAAGCCAGCTGTATAGACATTTGTGTTCTACTCTTTCTTATACACAGTATATACCCGTTAGTTAGTGATGCTAACGTTTCAACTCACATTTCCACGTTCTGCGTTTCGCGTTTATATATGTAACATCAATCTGCGTTTGACACTTATTTTGACTTTTTATTGAATCTTCTTATTTCTCCATTTAAAAGAAGAAGAAAACTGAGATTTGAAACGAGACCAATGATTGAAGCGGCGGTCGTGGCCATCATGAATAAATGATACAAACTGGAAATGATTGAAAAGTGACTGAAAAAATAAAACATTAATCATGTTCTGCACCAACCGTCTTATCCCTTTACAAAAGGCCCATAATAGGCCCAACAGATTTTAATCAACCATATACATGATACATGGGCTTTGTAGCCTATTTTTGGCCCGTTCAGTATTCCGTTTTTTTTTAAAAAAAAAAATCCGGGTTTGATTGTGGCTTCACCGGTTATGTGAGCCACTAAACAATTAAACCGAATAAGCTTGGTTTTGGTTAGGTGTTTGGTCTAGCTCATTGTTGTTTGTACGCATAACATAAACTCAAAAGATCACCCATTGAATGGTAAGAAGATTTTTATAATACACACGTAATCTAGCCTTGTGTTTCTTCCTATACTTTTTTCTTTGTCTTTATATGAAAACATATCGGTGTTGTTCATAGGCTTCCATGTTCGTACGTTTCATGTTTCTTATCTTCCTCTAAGCTCTAGTCAACGAACCAGGTGAGAGAGCATTTTTAAATGAGCTCAATCCAAGTTATGATTGATTATATATCTTTGGTGGGGTTCAAGAAATTATGGAAATATATTGTTGTATAAAAATATGTTAATACAAACGTGAAAGAAGGAGATGGGTGGTGGTTAATAAAGAATTGAATGCTCTCTCTCTCTCACACACACACTTTCGTCAGCTCGTTCCCGGAAAAATCTCAGCTTCTTCCTTTACTATAGATAGCAAAACAAACCAAGACCGTTCCTTTCTTTTCCATTTTTTAGTTTGGGTTTCAGTTTCTTTTGCTCTCTCTCTCTCTCTCTCTTCTTGTTGGTTCTTTAGTTCTGGGTAAAGAAAAACAAATGATGAACTTTGTTGAACAAGATGATTCGTCATGGAAGCTATGTTGATGTCTCTTGCTGACACCAACAGACAAAAAGTCAGGATCTTTCGTTTTGTTTTTCTTCAAAGCTTTAGAAGCTGCATTTTCTTCGTAATTAGTTTCTTCTCCTTCTTCGTCTTACAGAGGAAATTTTTGTGTTCTAATTTTGAGTTTTGATTTGGTCTTCTTTGGCAGGTTTTATCAAAAATGTCGAATCTTTCAGCACGAACAGGACGAGACCGTCAACGTTATGACAACAACTTCCGTCTCGTTTCTGGGTACTTGTTTTTTGCTTCGTGATGTGGTTTGACTTTATTAATGTTTGAAAGCCTTTCTTTTTCAAATGGGCATGTTGTCAAGAAAGGCTTCGTGATGTGGTTTGACATCAAAGTTGATATGATGTGATTTGATTGGTTTCGTTTTTTTTAAATGGAATTTCAATAATTGCAAATCAATAATTGGAACAAAATTCGTGTGTTGAATGTGATGACAGATGCATTCCGTATAGGCTTGTGAAAGATGAAGAGGAGGACTCAAGTGTTGACCTTGAAAACAAGCTTCAAGTTCTCATGGTTTCATCTCCTAACCGACACGATCTTGTCTTCCCAAAGGTTTGTCTTTTTTTTTTCTCTTCCTGAATTTTGATGCCTTTCGAAACTAGTTGCAAATTGTTGTATATAAAAAATCACTTGGTGTATTATTCAGGGAGGATGGGAAGATGATGAAACTGTTCTTGAAGCTGCTTCTCGTGAAGCTATGGAAGAAGCAGGAATTAAAGGAATACTAAGAGTATGTTTCTTCTTCTTCAATGCAGATCCTTCATCATAAGCTCTTCTTTAATAGATTTTGCTTAACACTGAGTTATCTTTTGGACTGAATTTTTTTTCTTTCTAAAGGAAGTTCCATTAGGAGTTTGGGAATTTAGAAGCAAGAGTAGCAGTCTAGAAGATGAATGCTGCTTAGGTGGTGGTTGCAAAGGTTACATGTTTGCGTTAGAGGTGAAGGAAGAACTTACAGCATGGCCTGAGCAAGAAAACCGCGAGAGGAGATGGGTAAGCAAGCAGCACGCTTGTGTTGCTTTTGTCTCTGACAAATGACTGATAATGGGTTTGTGTAAACGTGCAGCTGAGTGTTAAAGAAGCTTTGGAGCTGTGTCGGTATGAGTGGATGCAGAGTGCACTTGAAGAGTTTATAAGAGTAATGACAGAAGATGGAAGGACAAAAGAAGGTACTCACTCCGCTCCCAGCATTTCAAATCAAGGAGAGCGTCAGATCGATTCTCGGTATTGCTTTGTAGTTAACTAGTTTCTTAATCTCTTAGGCTGCATAACAAACTTCTTCAGTTGTTATATGTTATGTATTACTGAGAAGCTTCTTCTGTAAACAAAGTTAAGACATGAGAAGCTATTGATTTAAGACTAAAATGTTTCAAGGTAGATGTCAAAAAAAAAAAGAACATGTTTAAGGTTACCCTGCGACTTAAATGGGATTATAAAAAAAAAACATATATAGAGAGAGGCTACTGTTAACTAATAGGATCCATCGCCTTGGATGCTTTCTGAAATAATACAAACACACAAGAACAAGATTCAAGGCAGTAATCACTCACAATACCAATGGAACTAAGATCAAGAAGAAAAGGCATTGATTGGCTTGGAACGTTTTTCACAACCGAGTAGGCTACGAAATATGCTGCTTGTTGTGTGCTCTGTTAATGGCTCTCTCAGGTCTGACATATATGCCTCACAACCAACCAACCGACTGGGATTTTATGATTGCTATTGTATCTTTGGGTTCCTCTGTCTCCTGTTGAAAGAACCACAAGACAACAACGGGGAGTATATACGTTCTCTTCTCAATAACAACCTCAGTTTTTGCAGTGAGGTTAATGGCAATCCTCTACCTCCAGATTTGTTATCTTATAGTCCTTCTTTTAATTGTTTACATCTTGTGTGAACTTGATGCTAATCATCCTTCTAGGGAAAGAGAAGTAAATGTAACATATAGAAAGATTTGTTTCTCTGAAATCGTTTCTTTACCAATCATCATAGCTAAAAGAAATAGCCAGTTGAAGATATACAAAGATTACAAGAGAATAATTTCAACTCTACAGTTGCAATATCCAGGATGATATTACAGAAGCATCACGCATCCCTACAAGCTTCAGCTGAGAAGCACATTGGGATTCAGAAACTGCAAATAAAGAAATAAGTATTATAGATAGAACGGCCGAAGCTATTAGTTTTCTTACCAATAGGAAGCAATCATCCATCAACCTAGAGTTGAATCTCAGCGTCTGAGCCATTCTCTGAAACATGACTGCATTTTCTCGCGGCTCTCAGCATTAGAGATATTCACTGTAGGTATAATCTTATCTGGCCTTAAAAACTGTGTGAAAACGAAACCAGTTAATGCCAAAAAAGTTTTAAACCAATCGAAGACAGATAAGAATGGATCACAACACATTCACGGTACGCACTTGAACAAACTCACGAAGTTCTGTGAAGCTTGAGTGCTCACTATACGGAACCCCTACAAAGATTAATAAGTACATACATTCAGACATATCCATATTGATGATACTTGTAGCTATAGAGAATGTGTGTGCATTACAACAATGGAGCTAACCATAAATGGTAACTTTTCCCTAGAAGTTGGCTTTATCAGATCAAGGTGTTCACCTACCTTCTCGGAGTAAGTCCAACCTGAAACCAAACTTCACTTTTCAAGCCAGTAGTCTAATCAAAAACCTTTAAAAGGAACTGCAAACCAAAAAAAAAAAATTACCTGTGGGTCTAAATGCCAAAACTGCTCCATACTGTTCTTTATAAACTTTCAAGTGTTCATCGAGTCTCTTCAGAGATATTGGCAGAACAGAGATAAGATGATGAGAGATTGACATAAGCAATACTTGAAATAAACATCTTGGTTTCAGAGACATACTTCAACTTTCAACGCTGACATAGGCAGGACATGAAGACATGTGGCTTTCCCATCTGTACAAAGATTCTTTGAAATCTCATCCCATCCAAAAGATTGCAGTATCCGTCTTCTTGAAGCGTTTGCAAATATCTTAACCTGACGACTCACGAGGTTAGAACTTACAAGTCCAGAGAAGATGTCTAAGAGCAAAGAGAATGGCTTCAGCAACTTATACCCCAAGTGCTTTGGCAATAGCTAGATAAACACATTCTTTTCCAATGCTATAAGAACCAACCACAATCAGTGTCCTCGGTTGTTTCCTGAGGAACTCCTTTGAGATTCTCACAACATAACTTAACACATCTTCTTTAGAGGGGAATCTGAACAAACAATAATGGATCAAACTTCACGAGCATGCTCTCTAATACTATTTGAAAATACATGAGCTCACTTGTATCTGGGATTGCAATAGGTTGTATCCAAATACAGCACATGAACTCGTCGGTTAAAGAGGAGAGGATGAGTTTGCATCTGCTTAGAAGCCCTGAAATCTCCAGTATGCAGATAACATGTTCCATCTAAGAGACGAAAGTGAATAAGGGCAGCACCTGGGCAATGATTAGCTTCGATTAAAGTGACTTTGACCCCATTAATAGTGTACTCTACATCTAGCTCCAACGGATGGATAAATCTGCACACACAGAGAATCACCACACAGAAAACTAAACACACAAATTTGAAAGGATAAATGATGCATCAGCAAAAGAACTCACGAGGGGTTAACAGAGAGACTAAGTGTGAGAAGACGACTAGTGAGGGAGGAGCAGTAAATGGGACCATGAGACCAAGTTTTAGTGAGACCAATGTAATGATCAGCGTGAAAGTGAGTAAGGAAGTAAGCAGAACACCCTTGAACACAACCATAGCGAAATGCATCCACAGTAAACGGCGTTCCTGCAGATAACCACACAGAAACGTCACAAAATTGGCAAAGAGAGAAGCAGAAATGAATGTGGAAGAAGGGTAAAGACCTGGAAGTTTCTTGTAAAAAGGGCACTGTCGAGGCGTGTCATTGGCCAATGGAGAGTCTCTAAATCTCTTCCTTGAAGCAGTACCCGCGTTTTTGGATGAAGAGGAAGAAGCAGGTGAAGTGGAAGGAGAAGGCTTTTGTAAACCCCAAACCTGAAACAAGTCCGTTTGTTTCGTTGTCTTCTTCTTCTTCGTAGTCTCAGGAGGAGTAAACTTCTGTAAACCCCAAACCTGAAACAAGTCTGCTTGTTTCATCTTCTTACTCTCTGGAGTAACCTTATCTGTCTCTTCTTCGTCTTCTTCCAACAAACAAGACCAATCAGAACCAGCCTTGTAGAAATCAGAAGCAAAACCCTCTTCTTCTTCGTCATAGAAACTAAACCCCTCTTCTTCTTCTCCAACACCGTCGTTGAAACGAGAACCAAAACCGTCGTCTTCATCAAAAGCATCCATTTTTCAAGTTTATGAGATAACGAAAGGTCAAAAGGGTCAACTTTGCGTTTTAACCCGCCCGCCAAAGGAAGCGTTTGGCCATCGAGTGTCGGCTAGAGAGAGAAAGAGAGGAGAGAGAGAGAGAGAGAGAGAGAGAGAGAGAGAGAGAGAGAGAGTAAAAATGGTAAAGAAAGCCCAACAAAACGTGAGGAGCAGAAAGAAGACAGATAACAACACACACACCAAGGGGGGCCCAATCATCAACATTTGATCGAATCTAATCGGCATCGTCATCGTCGTCGTCTTCCTATTAACCCGTCACCGTCGTTGGGAATTTTCTCGGCGATTGGGACCTTTCCTAGCGAAAATTCAAATCTTTTTATTTAACATTAGAACTTTCCATTTGAGAGAAAAGATCCAATTTTTATTTCTTCCTTTTGCTCGACGCCATTGTGTTTGGTCAAAGATATCTAAAACCATTTTTTTTTTCAATTTCTTTAAATAGTTTCATTTTGTTTGTTGGGAGAGGAGGACTTGCAATCTGCTCTGCTGTTAGAGAATCAATCTGGATCTGAAGAAGCAGCTCTTCTACCGCAGGTTTGTCCATTTGATATCTGTTTCAATACAACGATTCAAGAAACACATGATCTCTTTATGTGCCTTATCAAAGCAGCAAGCTTGTGTCTTTTTCTTCTTCTTCTTCTCTTGCAGATTTGAAGGGTTAAGATCACATGAGAGCCTGATTGCTACAAGTTTGCAGCTTTAGATGATCCTTAATTGACCCGTCAACCATTCCTTTAAACATTATGGGAGAGTGGGTCATCGGAGCTTTCATCAATATTTTTGGAAGCGTTGCTATTAATTTCGGCACTAACCTTCTCAAATTGGGACATAATGAGGTCTGCATTTGCCTCACCCAGTACGCTCTTTGGTGTTACATTTGACCTTACTTTGATGGTTTTGTATCAGAGAGAGAGGTTAGCTTTACAGGATGGTGGTGGAGGAAAGACACCGTTGAAGCCGATTATTCATTTTCAGACATGGAGAGTTGGTATTTTTGCTTTGGTCTTTAAACCTTTTCTTTCCCCCTTTAGAAGGAAGCTAGTTCTGAGCCTTAATGTTGTTGGAAACTTACAGGGATCCTTGTCTTTCTTCTTGGGAATTGCCTCAATTTCATTTCGTTTGGTTATGCTGCTCAGGTAGATAGTCATTTGTTCAACACTGCCTTACCTTTCATTACGGTTTCTCTTTGGTTTTCTTACCTTTACGCACTCTCTTTGCAGTCTCTTCTAGCAGCTCTTGGATCCATTCAGTTTGTATCCAACATAGCGTTTGCTTATGTTGTATTGAACAAAATGGTGACCGTTAAGTACGTAAACATTAAACATTAACAATACTAATTTACTTTATCTCTATCTCCCTCTTCTAATATCTTTGGTATGCCTTTGTAACAGAGTACTTGTTGCTACAGCCTTTATAGTTCTTGGAAACGTTTTCCTGGTAGCATTTGGTAACCATCAGTCACCAGGTAAACCTATTCTTGAACCGAAAGGTTTTTTTTTTCACAAGGCCTGACCTAATGCAAGTCTTATGTGCTCAGTTTTCACACCGAACAGTTGGCAGAAAAGTACAGCAATGTCACATTCTTAGTATACTGTGGGATCCTGATTCTAATCGTAGCTGTAAACCATTTCCTATACAGGTGAGTGAGTCTTGCATTTGAAACTGCAGTCTTACAATATTTTTCAACTATAATCTGACCTTCTTTCGTGATGTGTTCTAACCGGAATATTCAGGAAGGGAGAAGTTTTGTTATCTACACCTGGACAAGAGATTAGCTCCTACTGGAAAATGTTGCTTCCTTTCTCATATGCTGTGGTCTCTGGCGCTATAGGATCATGTTCGGTTTTATTCGCCAAGTCACTGTGAGTTTGTAAATCTACTGACTTTAGTTGAACAAATTGATAAGTGCTAATATGAGTTTTATCTTGCAGCTCAAACTTGCTGAGATTGGCCATGTCTAGTAGCTATCAGTTGCACAGCTGGTTCACATACTCTATGCTTCTTTTATTCCTTAGTACAGCTGGATTCTGGGTGAGGTCTTAAAGCCAATAAAAAAATTTTCTCTGCCTTGTTGTGCCTTTGAGACCATGAAGTTACTAAAGTCAAAAATGTACTTTATGTGCTTGTGTTGCAGATGACAAGGTTAAACGAAGGGTTGTCTCTATATGATGCAATTCTCATAGTTCCAATGTTTCAGATTGCTTGGACTTTCTTCTCCATCTGTACAGGATTCATCTACTTTCAAGAGTTTCAGGTTCATCTATTTACTTAATTGTGATCATTTCCCTCTCTTTTCTCTGTCTTGAAGTCTTGAAGGCTAAGAAGGGATCTTAGATGATTAGTTTGGCCAACTTGAATCACCAGGCTTATTATTTTCTTCTTCTTTAAAACAGGTTTTCGATGCGCTACGGACAACAATGTTCATATCGGGAATGCTGTGCGTATTCATAGGCATATCTTTACTAGCACCTGATGATACAAGAGGCAACGAGTCAAAAGACAATACCTCATCTCTTGACTCAATCGTGTCCTCTGACGTGCCATCCGAGGAGGACAGGTTGGTAACGCCTACTTGTTAGATCGTTCATTCATAAAGTTAGCTATATTTTACATTTTGATACTTTTTAACAGGTTGATATCACAATCGTCTGAAGATGGACATAGCAAAGACACAAGAGTAGTCGTACAAGGAATGTATATGAAAGCAACTGCTCTATTTGCCAAGACAAAGGTACCAGTCTTCACTGGTAAGCTTTATCAACAGTTACTAAAACAAAAGGGTTAACTCTTCTTCTTTGTTTTGTGTTGCAGACTGCTTGTTTGGCGGCATTGGGCTTTGGTGAAGACTCCATAAACGCATCTGCTATTCTCGTGATGCCAATGGTGTCTTCGAAGATTACAGGGTTTAGAGGGAACGGACTCGAACGGGCTAAGATTCTGTCCATGAGAGGATCAGGATGGAGCAAACTTGCCATGGAAGAAGAAGGAACAAGAATGCTTGAAAAGACATCACATCATCACCCTTCAAAGGCTTAAGTAGATTAGTAAAAAAAATCAAGAGAGCTAATGAGACAGTTTCTCAGGTACATTCTTTCTCTTTATCATATTATGGCTTTAGTAGTAAAAAAACCATTACACGATTGTGTATTCTTGCAGAAAAAACAAAAATGTATTATAACACTACAACACTCCATCTCTGTATATTATTATTATTATTGTTATTGTTTCAGACCTGTTATAAAGAGTGTCATAAAGTTTTGATTTCAAAAGTGATACAAATCACTTCCAGTTGTTCGCAACAATGTCAGCCAAATCAACAACTCTCTGTGAGTAACCCCATTCATTATCATACCAAGCAATCACCTTAACCATATCATCTCCCATCACCATAGTGAGTGAAGAATCAATGGTGGACGACACATCTGAGCATCTGAAATCAACTGACACTAGCGGCTCATCGCAGACTTCTAGGATACCTTTAAGCTTCTTCTCTGCTGATTCTCTGAAAGCAGCGTTAACCTCCTCTGCAAAAGTCTTCTTGGTAACCTGCACAACGAGATCAACCACTGATACGTTCGGTGTAGGTACACGGAGAGCGATTCCGTTGAGCTTTCCTTTGAGGTTAGGGAGCACGAGAGCCACGGCTTTAGCTGCTCCTGTAGATGTGGGAACAATGTTTAAAGCAGCAGCTCTTGCTCTCCTTAGGTCACGGTGGCTAGCGTCTAGTAACCTCTGGTCACCGGTGTAAGAGTGAGTAGTTGTCATTGTACCCTTTATGATACCTACATTGTCACAACACACACATTAAAACACTATTTCTTTGATCCAAGAGGATTAAAGCGGAAGTGAAACTATTGCATTACCGAACTTCTGGTCTAGAACTTTGACAAAGGGAGCAAGACAGTTAGTAGTGCAAGATGCATTGCTAATGATCGGTTCGTCGGGATTGTAAGCATCAGCATTGACACCAACAACGTAAGTTGGGATGTCTCCTTTGCCTGGAGCTGTAATGATAACCTTCTTGGCTCCAGCTTCAATGTGTTTCCCTGCACCTACTCTATCCACAAACACTCCCGTTCCTTCAATGACAATGTCGATTCCTAACTCCCTAAGAAACAATCAACCACCAACACAAAGACATTCAAATGATTATCTGACTGATCCAAGTTTCAGATACAGAACTGCATTGTTGACTTACTTCCAGGGGAGAAAAGACGGGTTGCGGTTAGAGACAACCTTGATGATCTTTCCATCTACTGAGAGCGCAGCATCTCCGGAAGGTTTCACGTCAGCGTCGAAGATTCCAAGAGTTGAGTCGTATTTGAGGAGATGCGAAGCCTGCTTGACACCACCGGTGTCGTTAATGGCAATGACATCAAAAGGAGAGTCCTTACGTCCATGCCAGCATCTCAAGAAGTTCCTCCCGATCCTACCGAACCCATTGATGGCCACCTTAAGTTTAGCCTCGGTGACACCTTTCCTGTATCCACCACTGCTTTCAACCTAGCAACATGCACGGAAAGACATCTAAATGGTTTACAAAACAGATGCAAACAGACAAAGTCTGATCTCAGAACTTGTCCCATCTATCGACATACGTTCTGTTTCTTGGTATAAACATGTCATAAGACATAGCATGAAAGGTACAGATAATGCTATAGGAAAACAGAAAACTAACTGCAGAAGTCTGGAAAGTGACAGCGGAAATAAACTCATCGGAAGAAAGCTTCTTGCCGAAGGGAAGTGAAGCAGAGGAGCTTCTCAGTCCTGAGAACTCAGACAAACCCTGAAGACAACAAAACACAAACACGTTTTACTTAACTTGTAAAGAGCCAGAAAGAGAAATCATGATCATCAGAAGGGAGGTAACCTGAAGAGATGGTTTGGGGACAGAGAAAGTAGATGAAGCCATGGTGACCAGACAGGATCAAAATTAAGGTTGTAACAGGAGATGAAAGAAGAAAGCTGTGAAGCAGAGAGGGAGGTGGTAATATATATAGTAGAAGGAAATGATGATGAGATTTTGGATAACTTTTGTTACCCATTTGTATGGTTGTTGTGGTGGTCATCAAATATCACTCTCTTTGTAATCTTCTCACGTTTCTATGATCACATTTTTACTAGTCTTCTTCAACGTGTCTGTGTGTGGTCATGGTCAAATATAGATAAGGCTTTTAATTGGACATTTACTTTTTTTTTTAATACAGTAAAATTCTATAAATTAAAACATAGTAAATTAATAATTCTAATCTCTTTTTTTGTTCAACAGAAAATTACTTTTCTTAATATCATAAATTAATACCATTTCCAGAAATTTATCTAATACAAATAAAATATATATTATATAATTAAATTTTCAAAAGTGAAATGCTTTGAAACAGTTTCTCAGGTACATTCTTCTCTTTTATCATATTATGGCTTTAGTAGCAAAAAAGACCATTGCACGATTGTGTATTCTTGCAAAAAAAAAACCCAAAAATGTATAACGTTACATCTCTGTATATTATTATTACTATTATTGTTTGAAACCTGTTATAAAACATTCAAATCACTTCCAGTTGTTGGCAACAATGTCAGCCAAATCAACAACTCTCTGCGAGTAACCCCATTCATTATCATACCAAGCAATCACCTTAACCATATCATCTCCCATCACCATAGTTAGCGAAGAATCAATGGTGGACGACACATCTGAGCATCTGAAATCAACGGACACAAGCGGCTCATCACAGACTTCAAGGATACCTTTAAGCTCTTTCTCTGCAGATTCTCTGAAAGCAGCGTTGACCTCCTCAGCGAAAGTCTTCTTGGTGACCTGCACAACGAGATCAACCACTGACACGTTCGGTGTCGGTACACGGAGAGCGATTCCGTTGAGTTTCCCTTTGAGGTTAGGGAGCACGAGAGCCACTGCTTTAGCTGCTCCTGTGGATGTGGGAACGATGTTTAACGCAGCTGCTCTTGCTCTCCTTAGATCACGGTGGCTAGCGTCTAGTAACCTCTGGTCACCGGTGTAAGAGTGAGTGGTTGTCATTGTGCCCTTGATGATACCGAACTTCTGGTCTAGAACTTTGACAAAGGGAGCAAGACAGTTTGTAGTGCAAGATGCATTGCTGATGATCGGTTCGTCGGGGTTGTAAGCATCTGCATTGACACCAACAACGTATGTTGGGATGTCTCCTTTGCCTGGAGCTGTAATGATAACCTTCTTGGCTCCAGCTTCAATGTGTTTCCCTGCACCTTCTCTATCCACAAACACTCCTGTTCCTTCAATGACAATATCGATTACTAACTCCCTAAAGAAACCACCAACCACCAACATCAAATGATTATAAAGACTGATCAAGTTTCAGACAAAGAACTGCATTGTATTGTTGACTTACTTCCAGGGGAGAAGAGACGGGTTGCGGTTAGATACAACCTTGATGATCTTTCCATCTACTGAGAGTGCAGCGTCTCCGGAAGGTTTCACGTCAGCGTCGAAGATTCCGAGAGTAGAGTCGTATTTAAGGAGATGAGAAGCCTGCTTGACACCGCCGGTGTCGTTAATGGCAATGATATCAAAAGGAGAGTCCTTACGGCCATGCCAGCATCTCAAGAAGTTCCTCCCGATCCTACCGAATCCATTGATAGCCACCTTAAGTTTAGCCTCGGTCACACCTTTTCTATATCCACTACTGCTTCCCATCTAGCAACATGCACACAAACATCTAAATGATTTACAAAACAGCAAAACAGACAAAGTCTGGTCGCAGAACATGTCCGATCTATCAACATACATTCTGTTTTCTTGGTATAAACATGTCATAAAGACATAACATGAGTGGTACAGATAATGCTGGAGGAAAACAAAGAACTCACTGCAGAGGTCTGGAAAGAGACAGCGGAAACAAACTCATCGGAAGAAAGTTTCTTGCCAAAGGGAAGTGATGCAGAGGAGCTTCTCAATCCTGAGAAGTCAGTGAAACCCTGAAGACAACAAAACACAAACACGTTTACTCAACTTGTAAAGAGCCTGTAAGAGACATCATCAGGAGAAGAAGAAGAAAGGTACCTGAAGAGATGGTTTGGGGACAGAGAAAGTAGCTGAAGCCATGGTGACAAGACAGGATCAAAGTCAAGGTTGTAACAGCAGATGAAAGAAGGAAGATGTGAAGGAGAGAGGTGGTAATATAGTAAAAGGAAATGATGATGATGAGTCGGAGGAAAAGAAGATTAGATTTTGGATAGCTTTTTGTTACTCATTTGTATGGTTGTGGTTATCAAATCACTATCTTTGTAATCTTCTCACATTTATATATGATCACATTTTCACAGGTCTCTTCAACGTGTCTTTGTGGTCATGGTCTAATATAGAATTAAAATGTTCTATTTTAACTATTAATAGTTTATTTTAAGTTATTTTGTAAAATTTTAGATATATATGATAAATTTTGACTAAATTTGATGGAATTTGAATATTTTATTTCCTTTTTATATCCTAAATACCCGAACCCGACCCGAACCCGACCCGAACCCGACCCGACCCGAATCCGAAAATTATGGGTATCTAAATGGGTCTAAATTTCCAAGACCCGAAAGAGCCGGACCCGAAAAGAACCGACCCGAATAGACCCGGACCCGAAAAGACCCGACCCGAACCCGACCCGACCGAATAGACCGATTCAAACCCGACTTTAAAACTTTAAAATATCTTTTTATTAACAATCTTTGTCATTATTTTGTAACATTTCTAAGTAACATGAAGTTTGAAATGTAAAATATAGAATTAAAAATGTTCTATTTTAACTATTAATAGTTTATTTTAAGTTATTTTGTAAAATTTTAGATATATATGATAAATTTTGACTAAATTTGATGGAATTTGAATATTTTATTTCCTTTTTATATCCTAAATACCCGAACCCGACCCGAACCCGACCCGGACCCGACCCGAATCCGAAAATTATGGGTATTACCCGAACCGACCCGGACCCGACAAGACCCGACCCGGAACCGACCCGAAAAATTATGGGTACCTAAATGGGTCTAAATTTCCAGGACCCGAAAGACCCGGACCCGACAAGACCCGACCCGAACCCGACCCGAAGACCCGGATGCCCAGGCCTACCCTGCTGCTTCATCACCATCCACACACGATCAATCGAGGAGAGAGGGAGAGAGAGAACCCGGTGGATTCCCATCAACCCCATGGCGGCTCCGTCGCCGTCTCCCCACCAAACCTCCTCTCTCCTCCCCACTTCCTCCCCGACAAAGCCTCCTTCTTCCTCAAAACATGCTCAAACTTCCCCCAGCTCAAACAGATCCACGCTAAAATCATCCGCCACAACCTCGCCAACGACCAGCTCCTCGCTCGTCATCTCATCTCCGTCTCTTCCTCCTTCGGAGAAACCCGATACGCTTCCCTCGTCTTCCGCCAGCTCCACTCTCCTTCCACTTTCACCTGGAACCTCACGATAAGATCTCTCTCCGTCAACAACAAGCCCCGCGAGGCTCTCCTCCTCTTCGTCCTAATGCTCACAATCCATTCGGAGCTCGATAAATTCACGTTCCCTTTCGTCATCAAAGCTTGCCTCGCTGATTCGTCTCTTCGTTTAGGTGCCCAAGTCCACGGTTTAGCTATCAAAACCGGTTTGTTCTCCGACGTGTTCTTACAGAACACGCTCATGGATCTTTATTTCAAGTGTCGGAGACCGGATTGTGGTCGTAAGGTGTTCGATGAAATGCCTGGTAGAAACATTGTTTCGTGGACGACTGTGCTTAACGGTCTTGTCTCTAATGAAAGATTAGATGAAGCTGAGATTGTGTTCAGACAAATGCCTGCGAGGAACGTTGTCTCGTGGACCGCGATGATCACCGCTTACGTCAAGAACCGAAGACCCGACGAGGCGTTTCAGCTTTTCAGGAGGATGCAGGTTGTTGATAACGTGAAGCCTAATGAGTTTACGTTGGTGAGTATGTTGCAAGCTTCGACTCAGCTTGGGAGCTTGTCTATGGGGAGATGGGTCCATGACTATGCTCACAAGAACGGGTTTTCGCTTGATTGTTTCCTTGGAACTGCTTTGATCGATATGTATAGTAAATGTGGGAGCTTGGAGGATGCGAGGAGGGTGTTTGATGTGATGGAGAGTAAGAGTTTAGCGACTTGGAACTCGATGATTACTAGCTTGGGGGTTCATGGTATGGGGACGAGGCTTTGTCTCTGTTTGAGGAGATGGAAGATGAAGAAGGGGTGGAGCCGGATGCTATCACTTTTGTTGGTGTTTTGTCTGCTTGTGCGAACACTAGGAATGTGAAAGATGGTTTGAGGTACTTCTTACGCATGATCCACGTTTATAATATCACACCTATCGAAGAACATAGTGCATGTATGATTCAACTGTTGGAGCAAGCCCTGGAAGCAGAAAAAGTTTCGAACTATGTTGATTCTTTGGATTATGATCCAAACCTCAACACTTCATTTGAAGTTGAAAGCACGGAGAGAGTGAACGATAGGCTTGAAAGTTGGAGCCAGCACCACATTTCGTTTTCCAAGTGGGATGCAGACTGATTTTGAAGGTTAAGTGTCTCTTGTCATATAATTTTTTATCCTCTTTTGAACAGATTCATATGCAATCTTTGTAACTATACAAGAATAGTTCATGTCTTAGCTCTCATGTTTACTTTAAAATGTTCCATAATTGTAGAACGTAGAAAAATGAAAGTGTTATGGTCTTAATACAGAGAGGTTATTATGAGTTTGGTATTGGATTTCTCAAGACGATCATTAACTTTCCAACTTTCACTAAAGTCATATTTGAAACTTTCTGAGACAAGCAATGTTTAAACATGTATACGAAAAGAGTAGAAGCAATCAGAAACAGAGATTTTTATTTGGAAAATTATTGATGAAACTGAGGTAGTAAGTATTACATAAATTCATTAACTTGGGTTTGGCTATGTTTGGCTTGAGCAACAGTAATCTCAGCTTGAGTTCTGGCCAAAAGAGTTTGGGTTTTCTGAATCTCAGTTTGAAGTAAAGAAATGATCCCAACACATCCATAAACAGGATCTTCTACTCTGCATTTTGCTTCAAAAGACAAAGATTCCACTGCTTCAGCTCTTGTCTGAACAGGAATTTGCTGTCAAAAGATCCACCATCAATATTTAATACAAGAATGTTATCTTAGATTGTATTTAGAACAGATACAGATACGCACTAAGAGTTTATATACCTGAAGCATTTTGGAAACGTTTCCAGCACCATAGATTCTGTGGATACATGCGAATTTATCAGGATCACTTGGAGGGAAATAAGGTGAGAAAATGCAATCTTTTGGACATCTTCTTCTCAGATATTTGCAAGCAGCACATCTTTTAGGATTCATTACAGATTTTCTGTCGAGAGAGAAGAAAGATACCAAAAGATTGTGAAAATCTAAGAACAAGGATTTGGCTTATTTGTATTCTTATTGTTTCTTCTTTTCCAATGATCCAACGGCTACTTTCCAGTTTATGAAAATTTTGAGGACGTTTACATAAGGTAACTTCTTAATGTTTGATTCTCATTGTTACTAATTAGTAGAATATTACCGTTAAGTGTTGACTTTGTTAAAACTTAAAAGGAAAAATCGGTGTTGCCATAATTCTCTTGACTAATCTCCTCGAAGTACTTCCCAGTCAGTTTCTTCTCCTGCATGAACTTCACATCAGAGAGCTCAATCGCTTGGTTGAAGCTTGAAACCATTCTTTCACAACCCTCTTTGTTTATATTATCAAATTAGACAATCAATATTACGTATGAAATATTATATTACATGCATTTAGAAAGGAAAACTTTTTTGCTTAACATAAATAAATTAAGGAAAACTTTATTATAAGCGATATATGTATATCATGCATTTAAGATGGATTGTTCATAACTAGTTAAATTGATTAGGTCTTTGAAACAATGATCGGCCTTTTAGCTTTCTATACGAGTTAAGTGTGCTTTCTCTTAGGTTCTTCAGCCTTCTATTTTTTCTATGATTTTGTACTCATTAAAAAGGAATAAAGGGAAAGAAATAGTTAGAAACGAATTAAAAAAGAGATGTCACATGCGCGTGCGGCATAGATTTTGATTAAAGAGAGCCGAAATGGACGGTGAAGACACTCTATCACTCTCATCTTCAGCCTCACATCACTTATGACTTTTGTAGAGATTCTCACTTCAAATACTTATTTTTACATTATTCTACAATCTTGTATCGATGGATGATTATTGTTATATTAAAAGTTAGGTTTCGTGGTTAGTAGCCATAAAATTATAGGAGGGAATGTGGTCTTTCCACCAAAGCCGAAGTATTATCACTTGGTTCTACCTCCACAACAAATTATTCTAAAGTCTAAACTTCCTTTTTTGTTTGTACCTTTAAAGGAAATTAAATGTTTTTGTGTAAATGTTTTTGAGAATATTCTCTCAGCTGTTCTGTCTTCTGAAGCCTTTTTTGCCATTTCAATATTTTGTTTTTTGACATCTAATTATTTTTTCACATTTTACCTCAAAGCATTCTCTAGTGTACTTCTCTTTATACATGATCTCAAGTTCTCAACTTTCTAAGTTAACTTAAATATATGAAAAAGTTTCACATTCACTTTACAGTTTGGTGTCTTTTGATGTATTACATAAACATATTATAAAAGAAACTAGCTTAATCTGACATATTACAAATTATGGACAGTATTTTGGACAATTAAACATGTATCTTCAATTTACGCTTATATGATCCATAAAATTATTATAAATGGTGAATTAGTAATATACTAGTAAAAATATATTCAAAATTACTTCTTCTTCTTTTTTTTTTAAGTTCAAGCAACCATAAAAGATTAAATTTTGTAAAAACTCCATTAAAGATTAAATGTTTATTACAAGCAACAAGTAAAATAATGTCAAACCTCTGAAATTGCAATCATACATCATAACACTACATAACAAAAGCTGATACAAGAGCCATCACCTTACCACATCCACAAAAAGGTGGAGAAGGGAAGCAAAAAGAAACATCATGATCTCCCAAAAGAAACACAGTTATTTAAAAAACTATATGCCAAACACAGGTACCTATAGGGATAGGACCGGTGGCATAACTGACCTAAAAATCTTATCACCTCTAGCACAAAAAGATATATAAAATCTTTTCGGCTAAATAGAACAACTCTAGATTTAAGGTTTTATGATGGGCAAAGTTTTTCTTGAGAAGAAGCAATAAATCTCTTGGGATAATAACCATCAATATTACTCTTCTTTAAGCAATAACCAATGCTTGAAGGAACCAAAGGCCCTTGTGTTTTGCCGTACGAGTTCCAACATAAAGCGCGTTGCTGTTGATGAGTTTGTAACCCCCTGATTCCTCCGGAAGGTCTTAACCTTATATCCATTAGATCCACGTCCATGCATGGTACGTTGTTGCTGCATGCAATACGTACCGGTTGTGCCGTGAAACTACCAACGATGTTGTTGTATTTGACGTCCGAAATTGACACTGCGCCAGTCAGTTTCTTCTCCTGCATGAACTTCACATCAGAGAGCTCAATCGCTTGGTTGAAGCTTGAAACCATTCTTTCACAACCCTCTTTGTTTATATTATCAAATTAGACAATCAATATTACGTATGAAATATTATATTACATGCATTTAGAAAGGAAAACTTTATTATAAGCGATATATGTATATCATGCATTTAAGATGGATTGTTCATAACTAGTTAAATTGATTAGGTCTTTGAAACAATGATCGGCCTTTTAGCTTTCTATACGAGTTAAGTGTGCTTTCTCTTAGGTTCTTCAGCCTTCTATTTTTTCTATGATTTTGTACTCATTAAAAAGGAATAAAGGGAAAGAAATAGTTAGAAACGAATTAAAAAAGAGATGTCACATGCGCGTGCGGCATAGATTTTGATTAAAGAGAGCCGAAATGGACGGTGAAGACACTCTATCACTCTCATCTTCAGCCTCACATCACTTATGACTTTTGTAGAGATTCTCACTTCAAATACTTATTTTTACATTATTCTACAATCTTGTATCGATGGATGATTATTGTTATATTAAAAGTTAGGTTTCGTGGTTAGTAGCCATAAAATTATAGGAGGGAATGTGGTCTTTCCACCAAAGCCGAAGTATTATCACTTGGTTCTACCTCCACAACAAATTATTCTAAAGTCTAAACTTCCTTTTTTGTTTGTACCTTTAAAGGAAATTAAATGTTTTTGTGTAAATGTTTTTGAGAATATTCTCTCAGCTGTTCTGTCTTCTGAAGCCTTTTTGCCATTTCAATATTTTTGTTTTTGACATCTAATTATTTTTTCACATTTTACCTCAAAGCATTCTCTAGTGTACTTCTCTTTATACATGATCTCAAGTTCTCAACTTTCTAAGTTAACTTAAATATATGAAAAAGTTTCACATTCACTTTACAGTTTGGTGTCTTTTGATGTATTACATAAACATATTATAAAAGAAACTAGCTTAATCTGACATATTACAAATTATGGACAGTATTTTGGACAATTAAACATGTATCTTCAATTTACGCTTATATGATCCATAAAATTATTATAAATGGTGAATTAGTAATATACTAGTAAAAATATATTCAAAATTACTTCTTCTTCTTTTTTTTTTAAGTTCAAGCAACCATAAAAGATTAAATTTTGTAAAAACTCCATTAAAGATTAAATGTTTATTACAAGCAACAAGTAAAATAATGTCAAACCTCTGAAATTGCAATCATACATCATAACACTACATAACAAAAGCTGATACAAGAGCCATCACCTTACCACATCCACAAAAAGGTGGAGAAGGGAAGCAAAAAGAAACATCATGATCTCCCAAAAGAAACACAGTTATTTAAAAAACTATATGCCAAACACAGGTACCTATAGGGATAGGACCGGTGGCATAACTGACCTAAAAATCTTATCACCTCTAGCACAAAAAGATATATAAAATCTTTTCGGCTAAATAGAACAACTCTAGATTTAAGGTTTTATGATGGGCAAAGTTTTTCTTGAGAAGAAGCAATAAATCTCTTGGGATAATAACCATCAATATTACTCTTCTTTAAGCAATAACCAATGCTTGAAGGAACCAAAGGCCCTTGTGTTTTGCCGTACGAGTTCCAACATAAAGCGCGTTGCTGTTGATGAGTTTGTAACCCCCTGATTCCTCCGGAAGGTCTTAACCTTATATCCATTAGATCCACGTCCATGCATGGTACGTTGTTGCTGCATGCAATACGTACCGGTTGTGCCGTGAAACTACCAACGATGTTGTTGTATTTGACGTCCGAAATTGACACTGCGCCAGTCTGATTCTTGCACTTGGACTTATCGCAGTAATATTGGTCTATCACTATCGGTACTTGCACGTCTGTTACTTGTATGTTGGAGAAAGTTAGGTTCTTCACAACCCCTAATCCTCCCTGCGGATAAACACTCCAAGTCATTCACCGAAAACTTAAATGTAACTTTTTGCTATATATGAAATAAAATAGTTTGAAGTTGAAAGCACGGATAGAGTGAACGAAAGGCACGAAAGTTGGAGCCAGCATCAAATTACGTTCTCCAAGTGGGATGCAAGCTGATTTTGAAGGTTAAGTGTCTCTTGTCATATATATTTTTTCCTCTTTTAAACAGATTCATATGCAATCTTTGAAACTTTTTTTTTGAACACAATGCAATCTTTGTAACTATACAAGTATAGTTCATGTCTTAGCTCTCCTGTCTACTTGAAAATGTTCCATAATTGTAGAAGGTAGAAAAATGAAAAGTGTTATCGTCTTAATATAGACATGTTATTATTATGAGTTTGGTAATGGATTTCTCAAAACGATCATTAACTTTGGAACTTTCGTTAAAGTCATATTTGAAACTTCCACAGACAAGCATTGTTTGAACAAAATGCATACAAGGAGAGTACAAGCAATCAGAAACAGAGATGAAGAAGAGATTTTTATTCGGAAAATTATAGATGAAACTGAGATAGTATTACATAAATTCATTAACTTGGGTTTTGGCTATGTTTGGCTTGAGCAACAGCAATCTCAGCTTGAGTTCTGGCCAAAAGAGTTTGGGTTTTCTGAATTTCTGTTTGGAGTAAAGAAATAATCCCAACACATCCATAAACAGGATCTTCTACCCTGCATTTTGCTTCAAAGGACAAAGATTCCACTGCTTCAGCTCTTGTCTGAACAGGAAGTTGCTGTCAAATGATTCCACCATCAATATTTAATACCAGAAGTTTTCTTAGATTGGGATGTAGAACAGATACACATACACAAAAACAATTTATATACCTGAAGCATTTTGGAAACGTTTCCAGCACCATAGATTCTGTGGATGCATGCAAATTTATCAGGATCGCCTGGAGGGAAATAAGGTGAGAAAATGCAATCTTTTGGACATCTTCTTCTCAGATATTTGCAAGCAGCACATCTTTTTGGATTCATTACAGATTTTTTCCAGAGAGAAGAAAGATACCAAAAGATTATGAAATCTAAGAACACGGATTTGGCTTATTTGTATTCTTCTTAGTTTCCTTTTCTTTTCCAATGATCCAACGGCTACTTTCCAGTTTATGAAAATTTTGAGGACATTTACATAAGGTAAGCTTATTAATGATGATTTTAATTGTTACTAATTAGTAGAATATTACCGTTAAGTGTTAACTTTGTTAAAACTTAAAAGGAAAAATCGGTGTTGCCTTAATTCTCTTGACTAATATCTCCTCGAAGTACTTCCCAGTCAGTTTCTTCTCCTGCATGAACTTCACATCAGAGAGCTCAATCGCCTGGTTGAAACTTAAAACCATTCTTTTACAACCCTCTTTGTTTATATTATCAAATAACAGTAACACCATCAACATTACGTGATATATATATCACATGCACAGCATTTAGAAAGGAAAACTTTTTTTTTGCTTAACATAAATAAATTAAGGAAAACTTTATTATAAGCGATATATGTATGATGGATTGTTCATAACTAGGTAAACTGATTAGGTTTTTCGAAAAATTGTCGGCTTTTTTAGTTTTCTATATGATTTTTTTTTTGAAACACTAGTTTTCTTTATGAGTGAAGTGTGCTTCTCTTAGGTTCTTCAGCGTTCTATTTTTCTATAATTCTGTACTCATTAAAAGGGAATAAAAGGGAAAGAAATAGTTAGAAACGAAATAAAAAGAGATGTCACATGCGCGTGCGAGATAGATTTTGATTAAAGAGAGCCAAAATGGACGGTGAGGACACTCTATCACTACTCATCTTCAGCCTCACATCACTCATGACTTTTGTAGAGATTCTCACTTCAAATATTTATTTTTACATTTCTCTATAGTTTTGTATCGATGGATGACTATTGTTATATTAAAAGTTAGGTTTCGTGGTTAGTAGCCATAAAATTATAGGAGAGAATGTGGCCTTTCCACCAAAGCCAAAGTATTATCACTTGGTTCTACCTCCACTAACAAATGATTCTAAAGTTTAAACCTCCTTTTTGTTTGTAGCTTTTAAGGAAATTAAAGGTTTTTTGTTATTGTTCTTTTTTGGGAATATTCTCTCAATTCTGTCTTCTGAGCTTTTTTAATTTTAAAAATTGTCTTCCAATATTTCACATTTTACCTTCAAGCATTCTCTATTTTCTCTTCATACATAATTTCAACCTTATTATTTAAGTTCATTATTATGAAAAGTTGCACATCCACTTTACAATTTGGTTTCTTTTTGATATATCAAATAGTTCATCAACAGATTATAAAAGCAGGTTAGTTTAATCGACAAATTACAAATAAACATGTTATCTTCAATTCACGTATATTTCTCCATCAAAAAATATTTTAGATGTGAAGTAGGAAATTACTAGTGAAAAAAAATTCTTTTTGTTAAGAAGTTCAAGTAAAATTAAGATTAAATGTTTATTACAAGCAACAAGTAAAATAACATCAAACCTCTGAAACTGGAATCATACATCATAACACTACAGAAAAAGCTGATAAAAGAGCCATTACCTTCTCACACCCACAAAAAGTTGGAGAAGGGAAGCAAAAAGAAACATCATGATCTCCCAAAAGAAACACAATTTAAAAGCAAATATATGCCAAACACAGGTACCTATTGGGATAGAACCCGTGGCATAACTGATCTAAAATCTTATCATCTAGCACGAAAAGATATATAAAATCTTTCCAGCTAATAGAATAACTCTAAATTTCTATTAAAGGTTCTATGAAGGGCAGAGTTTTTCATGGGACGAAGCAATAAATCTCTTCGGATAATAACCATCAATATTACTCTTCTTTAAGCAATAACCAATGCTTGAAGGAACCAAAGGCCCTTGTGTTTTGCCGTACGAGTTCCAACACAAAGCGTGTTGCTGTTGATGAGTTTGTAACCCTCTGATTCCTCCGGAAGGTCGTAACCTAATATCCATTAGATCCACGTCCATGCATGGTAAGCTGTTGCTGCATGCAATACGTACCGGTTGTGCCGTGAAACTACCGACGATGTTGTTGTACTTGACGTCCGAAATTGATACTGCACTAGTCTGATTCTTACACTTGGACTTATCGCAGTAATATTGGTCTATTACTATCGGTACTTGCACGTCTGTTACTTGTATGTTGGAGAATGTTAGGTTCTTGACAACCCCTAGTCCTCCCTGCGGATAAACATTTCGCGTCATTCACCCAAACTTAGATGTAATTTTGTATTGTTTATGAAATAAAATAGTTTGATATTAATTCAGTTAGTTAAAATGGAACCAAAACAAACTAAAAAGGGGATTCAATATTAATTGGAAAACGAAGCAACCGGTTCATTTTATAGTCGAATATACTATTATTACACTTTGGATTATTATAGTCTTTCGAAATAAAAGATATAATTTTGTTGATAAATTGAATAAAAATGAACTAAACCATCTATACACAAACATGAGTGTTCAATTATAGTGTGATACATATCTTTGTAATATATTAAATATAACATACGTACCTGCCAAGTCTTGATTCGAACACCAGCAAGAGTGTTCTGTATTGAGATATCCTCAACTATGATATCAGACACACATGCAACGGTCTCATCTTTCCCCAGACTTCCTATGCTGCGATCACAAAAAGAAATCAGTAAGACTGCAAACAAAAAGAATATTGTGAAATATACATGTATATATATACTGTGTGTACCAACCTGATGCCATGGCCAGGGCCACAACTGATGTGGTGAATGTGTACATTGGAGGAGCCGGTTTGAATGGATACACAGTCATCTCCTGTATAATAAAAGGTAATGCTTGTTAAACAAAATGTGGAATTTTTAACTTTAGAACTAAAGTCTACCCGTATACGTATAAGTTATATGCATATATAATAAATAACTAATGATTTTTATTAAAGTTATTAAATCATGATTTGGGTCTAGCATTTAAGTACATTAGAATCTCTGGTGTTTAAACATTGAGAATCTTCGGTCCACACATCTATCTTAATATATCTATAAATTTTACCAATAAATTAAAGAAAAGAGAGCTTTTTCGTTCTGCATGCTTGCTTGTTTGCATAAAAAGTTAGTTTGGGTGACAGTTATACCGTTAAGTGTTGTTGCCAATGATGTCTTTACCTGTTTCGTGTCTTTATTTTATAATACTTTTAAAAGGTTTTACATTACTTATCTCTTTTTCCTGATATTCATTTCACTTTGGCGATACAACGTGGCGACCACTATGTTCAATTAAATTTTAGTTTATGTAACTCAAAATTTCAACTGCATAATGAGTCACATAATATGGGAGCAATGCCGCGGTAGAAGGCAGAGCAAACTCCAAGTCATAAATTATTCCATATGCAATAGGCTATATGTTCATTTTTACCATTGGTTATAAAACGACTGAAGCGCATGACAAAACTCGTAGATTATGTGGATTATCAATCATAAGCACTAATCAAAAACATTGAAAGGTATTTATTAGAAGAATATTGTATAAGTACTGCTTAAGCTTAAGTGGACAAAAATACATCAAGATCTGTAATCTGGTCCGGCTAATTTATTTGGTTTAGAGTGGTCATAGGAAAGCTTCTAGATTTTGTAGTTTTTTTGTTAGATAAAAAAGATGTAATTTGTATTGAAGGGAGTTACTTACCGCAAGCGATGTTGGAGTGTTGAATCTCGACATTACGTGTGTTCTGGAGGTGGATGCCGTCGGTGTTAGGGCTATTCTCCGGCGAAGATATCGTTATGTTGTTGATTTTGACTCCATCAGAATCATCAAACTTCAGGTGACACAATGGGCTGTTCACGATGCTTATATCACGGACCGTCACGTTACCACTTGAATAAAACCTAAGTGCCTATGCGTATAAAATAAGCCAATCAATAGGCTTACCAATTTTCTTTTTATATAAAAAGTGACAAATTAGTCTGATAACAATAATAATAATCTTATATATATACTCACCGTTGGTTTCATTGGTGGGATATACTTATTTCTCTTCTGAAAAAGAAGGCAAAAGTAAACAAACAATCATAAATCCGCTAATTCAAGATTGTAATCGATTCGAAATTCGGTTCGGTTTGGTATTTTAACGAATATTAAAAACAACCATAAAGACGACTAAATATAATTTTCTTTAAATTAAACTTAATAATTTGGATTATTTAAGACATAAAAATTTTAACTATATTTAAAAGTAATGCTGGAATCTCTTGGTTTGAACCTCGTATCCGGGTTTTAAGTCCAATAATCTACTATGCTGTTTAAATACTGGAAATAAAAACGTACTTGAGTTTGATAATTGTC